>JAQFYB010000054.1:0-98057 GCA_034694085.1 Pogonognathellus longicornis
CTATTCGTCTTCGTTCGCTCTCGTTACAACGAAAACACTTCAATATTTATTTGTATTTATGTGATACATCATCAAAATAAACTGACAACTAACTATGGATGAAATGTTTTTCAAGATAATTTTTAATCTTATTTTGCCTTTGATGTCTCATCTTGTTGTTATTTTCTTGCCGTTACTGTGACGTGTGATTTGTGTAAGTCTTTAAATGGAAATGCTCAAAAGATTTATTATCTACGAGTTACTGACCTTTCTTTTCTCTCTCTCTCTCTCTAACTCTCTGCTGATCTTTAAGGTTACCTTTACGTACTATGTACACCATACTACCACGAAAGTTGAAATAGCATAGAACTAAATAATAGAAAATCCTGTTTGAAGTTTGATATTGCAAATTTTACATTAGCCGTTGCGTCATCCTTTTTCTCACTGAAAGTATAATAGGTTTACAGAAAGTCAATGCAAAAATAATATCCTTCTCTGTTGTAGAGAAAACATTTCTTTTATTCTGAGATAGTAGTTCTATTGTGTGTGTGTGTAGCATTTTAATTTTTTGTTGCCTACTTGAGGAGATTTGATGTGTAGAAGGAAGACTTATAGGGCAGTAGCAGCAGTTAAGTAACTTAGGAGATTAGTGCAGCAAGAACGGACAGACACAGAACACAGACGACTGCAGCAGGAGAAGGAGAGTCAAGTCAAATCTCTTATCATCCTAAGTTCTAGTCTTGAATTGAATTGAATGGGATTTGGAAGGCTCAGCCAAAGTCAAGCAGAGCAAGTCAAAGTCAAACAACGGGAGCTTGAGTTGCAGAGAAGTAAACTTGCTATTTTATTTTATTGCGAATGTCTCGTTCTTTTCCTTTCCACTCCAACTACACAAGCAAACAACACAAATACATTGCGCTTGCGAACCTTTAGCAATTTCATTATTATTATTCCAGCATAGCGCACCGTGAAGTACACGAGAATTCGCGATACACAGAGATCGAGATAAGGAATGAAGTAAGATGAAATGGGGAAATTGAACATAAATTAAACGCTAAAGGGCGTCTGTTGATCAAAGAGCGCAGTGTTCCATCCCAACTTGTTAAGTGAATGCAGGTGCTAAAAAGTTGGAGTATAACCAATTTAAAGGAAAAAATCCAAAAACATTTTCCCTTATAGTATGTCCGCTGCAAGTGCTTTGCTTGTACTGTCCTCCTTAATAGACTCATCTCATCCATATTGCATTCTAATAGAAATAAATGAAACTCTGCCTTTCTTTCGTCCTCCTGCAATTTACACAACGCAAGCTGAGGTCATCCCCTCGTCGCAAATCGCAACCACCGCAGATCTTCCGTTCAATCAAGTCCATTACCAAATACAACTTTCTTAATTGCCTAAGACCACTACTCCTGTGCCAAGTCAACCATATTGTCCACTCTCTTGTCTACCACGCTTATCTTTCAAACACTTACTTCTAATGTTTCAACTTTACTCACTATTCAACTTGGCATACAAGTATCTGTGTAATAAGGCTATCTATAGGCTACTAAGAATTGTCGGGAAATACCTACAATAAAACTTGCAAATTACTATCTTCACAATGAAGGGATGAAAGAGTTGCCGCATTTTTGATATTATTAATGGCCACAATGAGAAATTGCAAAAGTGTCTGTAAAAATAACACAAAAGGCATACTTGTGTATAGTGTATAGTATCAATTTTATGTATCATATTGTTTACCCACGCACACATGTATGTTGTGTACTCTTTATATTCCCTGTACACAGATATTTTCGTGACACACAGAGATACTTAAATGAGATATTTACAAATGAGAAAACAAAAGTGTTTTTAGAGATTAGTATGCATCCAAGAAGAAGAGAATTCATTGCACACACCAATTATTCACATTCCTTAATAAAAATAAAAAACATAATGAGTCAACTTCACGTGTGTGGGTGGCTGTTATTGCATCTAAAGAACCTAATCCTAAATCCTAATGATACCAAGTTACATTGTGTTTTGCATAGCACCTTGTTAACAAACAAATGTTTATAATCCTCTACCATATATTAGCCTAGCTTTTACCTTGAACTAACTACCAACTACATACACGTACCTACTTTTAATGCGAAATGCTATACATACATTATGTGATTGTATGTCGTATACATGTAAAAACAAGACAGTTCAGCATCACTTATCCCTCCATCCTTACAAACCATTTGGCATTTGCATAATATAATATTTATAAAGCAGAAGCAGGACTACATAATATTGTAGGTCTGTAGGTATTTTTATTTAAAAAAGCACAGGCGATAAATGTGATTTGTATTTTTGTCGCATGTAGATAGTTTATGATATGAAATATGATACCTACTGCCTACTACCTACTCTACTAGTATAGTACTGCTTTAATAAATAAACTGGCACGTTTACATACAATCATACAATAATTTATTTTTATACTAGTAGACTGCAAATGAACAGTTAGTAATGGATGAAACTAAGGAGGTAGAGGTAGACACGATTCTCGAGTCTCGAGCAGTCAGATAAATAATACAAATAGACTCTCAGACGCAAGACACACAAATAGGTACTTCAAGTACTTATATACAACATATAGTGTGTACATTATAAAACAAATAGCATAGCAGGGCAAAGAAAAGCTTTTCATTTTTTAGTTGGTCATTTGCTCATGTCATTGCGGTGCGAATTCATTTTGTCAATAGTCTGTGCTGTAGTAAGTAAAGTAGTAGTACAGTGCAACAACAAATAAATGAAAGATACATATACACCACATCACATTGTGTAGTCTGTAGTGTAGTGATTGGATATAATAGAACTTGGACGTGATTCGTGAGCAGTCTCTGAGAGCAGTATATTACATACACCGCAGTGCAGCACAGTAATTTTTCATATACAAATTGTAACCTTCCACCTTGTATTAAAGCCAAGTACAAAGAAAGAGCACTACTGGTAGTAATGCGTCAAGATAATGTTTAAGTCCATAGCAGTCCATTTAAAAGATTTCATTTCAAGTTGCATTACCATTCAAGGTATCATCTTCATTATCATCATCTTCATCCTTCTCTGCAACCAGAAACCAACCAACTGAATCAAATGACACAAACAAACTTGCAAAAGTGTACCAACTGAAACAACATCGTAAGATTATTTCTTAGGAAGATTCTGTCTCTGAGTTGATCTTGTTAAAAACAAAGTATATACGCAGTAAAAGCTTGTAGCTAAACACTGACTATTAGTCACAGATAAGATGCAAAATAAGTATTGCCATTGCACATGATATATCGTATAGAATTCTATGCATGCGTAACCGAGGAGGTCAGAGAGAATTAGCGAGTAACTGTGAGACTCACAAACAAACACACTCAATAAATCCTCGTTTGTAAGCAGACATGGGCTCTTGTAAATGTTTTTTCTGCAAACAAGAATTTTCCATAGAGGAATGTGAAACGTGAATGCATTTTCACACAACTTCATCATTGATAAGAATGATGTTACTGTTCATAATGATTCATTCCTGTAAATATAACTATTAGTAATGTGTAATTGACTATAACATATTTGTTTATTTATTTGCAGCTATTTAAAGCGCTGACGTAATAATTAATTACGTAATAAGTGTTCCACACAGTACACACATTGTGACTCATACTGTGTGACAATATGGACAGAATGATCCAAGGAGGGACATAGAGTGAAGAGAAATGGGTCAGAAGAGCTGTAGGGTAAATAAAGTCCATAAAGATGCGAGTAGTTGGTTAAGTATGCCGGTGTGGTGTGACTGGTGTGTGGTGGTGCTACCGCTGTAAAACTACTATCACCATACGAAATACGACCCTTCCTCAGAAGGAGTCTCGCACACATCCACCAAGTCCCTTATGTGTATACATACTTGTAAAAATAAGTACAAGTAAGTATATACATAATAATATATTGAAATTCATTGAAAGAGACATCTTTAGCAGCATGCACTACGAGTTAGCTTTTAATCTTTTGAGAATTGTTAAGTTCAAATGCACTAGGGCTCTTTAGCATCATTCTCCTCATCCCATCTGTAAACTGGCCCTGCCTCCTTCTCCTTTTTCGCCCGTATTCCTTTATGTATATAAACGAATGTAATATACATTCAGTGTATTGTATTCAAATGCAGGTAAGTATGTATGGTATTATACCCACCTAGGTACATAACACACACACATACACATACTACACCACATCATATCTTAATCGTACAGCTGGCAGGCAGGATCAGCATTTAAAAAAGGTAAAGACCAAACGAGAAGAAAAGAATTTTGGTTGATAGCCTGTGTTGTGTGATCGTGTGGAGTTATATGGCAGGGTTTCGTACATCAAATAAAATCTAAAACAGCTGAAAGGACTAACAATACGTAACAGAGACTTACAGGAGAATGTGAATGAGCTTTGTAAAAAGAGTGATGAGTTTGCGAGTTTTTTTCTGATGAGTTTTAGATTTCAGTTTATTACTACATGAGGATCGGTCGGTGTGGTGTGGTGGTGTTTGATGCAGTTGGATTGCTCTTCGTGAGTGAGTGATGGTATGGATATGGAATTTCTAAGTGATGGTCGTCCTCTCTCATTCTCCGTCCTTCTCTCTCTCTCTCTTCAAAACTTCTCTCGTCGACTTTCCACGTTGTATTCCTCTACACTAAAGTTTTAGTTACTCGTTTCCGTTTCTTTATAGCCAAAGAAGACTTGGACGCGAGAAGTTTGAGCTTTACATCTACAACAACTGCTTTTGCTTTGGCTGCATTGCATAAAATATCTCTCTCTACTACATTGCTTTTGCTGCACTGTAATGTATAAGTTGGTTCTCGAGTGCTGTCATCGTTGTTAGTCCAATGCACACTACTGTTACTACTACTGCAATGCATAATATATATACATACACATAAATACAACATGATTTAACAAGCAATCCTATGGCAATGCACACAAAATTCAAGCAAAATACATGGAAAGGTGCACTACACTTACTACACTAAAACTTTAACTATTATTTTATACTGCTAAAAAGCATGAAGGGATACGTTAGAGCATAATACGTCATGGAAAAATGTAAATGAGTCTACACCATGTAGAATACAATACAAAACACAAAGTGCATCTTTGAGACTGCTCTTTACAAAATGTTGCGTATAGTTCGTTATGCTACAGTACATATTCAACAGAGGTGAATTTCTATGAGTTGTATTATCAAGCTATGTGAATGTTGTACTATGCCATTCCTGGTTGTAAGAAACTTGTAACTCTTTTGCTTTTACACCCCTGAGCATGGCTTTACTTTAGTTGATTGTACTATTTAACTAACGAGAGTTGAAATGAATGTTGGTAGAAGAATAGAGGAATAAGACGAATCCGTCGTTCTATGTAGAAGGGTTATTATAAGCAGCCAAGAAGACGGAGACTCATCATCAGCATCAACATCATCAACTCATCTCTCTCTCACTCATTCTTGTAGTAATCCTTTTGCTGCTCCTTTTAATTCAACCTTCTTGCTTCGCTTGTTCCATCCAATAATATGTAATGTACTAGTCAAATCCCTTGTGGAGTATGAATACGTAGTTTAAATGCATGGAGCCACACAGCACATATAGCCACACAGCCACATACACAAGTTTTCTGCCTGGAGTCAGCCCTACAAATACAAGTACAAGAACAAGTACTCAGTAATAACGCAATGCAACCTTTTCCTTTCTAGCCATAAGTAGTCTTGCAGTATAAACTTTAGTCTAGCATTTGTTCAGATGCAGATGTTCTATGTGTCTTTATAAGTTTTCATACTCACTCATGTAACATAACGTATGAAGTAAAACACAATGTAAAAGTATATGGACACTGACACAGGATGATGATGCACACACACACATACAGAGATACATGAAAATGTTCTCTCTCACTCCCTATAGAGTAATTCTTGTGTGTGTTAACTTGGAAAGGTATGTTGTAGTAGTTTAGTGTGGTGGTATTGTATCTGGTGTTGTATACGTGTAAGTGTAAATGCCACGATATGTCATGTGCATTCATATAATGGTGCTACAACAATAATGTAATATAAAATATAAAATGAGATAGGTTTACGTGCACACGTATTATTGTTGTAGAAAAGTAGTGCTGAGGATGCAATGCAATGTAATGCAACTCTAGGAGTAGTTTCTGTATCTTTGTGCCCGTCTGTCTGCTGTGTCCCTGTACGCATAGCATCAGTAGTCCAACCAACAACCAAAAGTACACACAGGAAAGGAATTGAACTGCTAAAGTAACTGAACTCTCTTTCTATTATTCGACACTTCGTTTCATTACAGCAACAAGAAAACAACAAAAGTCTTCGTTCACTGAAGTTGCTGTTGCTCCTGTGTCTTGGCTGCATACCTTGAGTGTGTACAGTATTGTGTATACGTAATAACTATATTATTATTGCTATTATTGTAGTGTAACAAGAAGAATACAAATTGGCAAGGTATGTGAATAAAGATATAGATAAAAGTACAATAGAAATAGATGGTTAATATACGCACACTTAATATTTATATCTGCACTAGTTGTGTGTGTTTGCATAGTTAAAGGCTGTAATTCTATCTGTGTCTTGATAGTAATTGGTTGGGTGGTGGTTGTTACAGATAGTAGTTGTTGCGGTTGTGTAGTGTTGAACACTCGTTTCATACACACAGA
Source organism: Pogonognathellus longicornis (assembly GCA_034694085.1). NCBI lineage: Eukaryota > Metazoa > Arthropoda > Collembola > Entomobryomorpha > Tomoceridae > Pogonognathellus > Pogonognathellus longicornis. The sequence goes on from JAQFYB010000054.1 coordinate 6,697, forward strand.
ATATAGCCGGCCCGGTTCCCCTTCTCTTCGCCTAAACAAAATCCACAACAAATTAGCAATGCAACATTTTTACGGTTAGCCCAAGCACAACCACGACATAAACCACGACTTGAGCTTTAGTTCTAATATCCGTAGTAGTAGTGTAGAAGCAGTCGTTCTCACATTGATTAAGAAAATCTTTCCCATGTTGAAGAATTCATTACCAAGAATTTCTAATCAATTTCATTTCAATGAAATTTCAATTCTTCTGATTAATCTAAACTTACTACAGACACTGATAGCTACTATTAATAGTTAGTTGTTTAATGAATGTGGATACACACTAGTGTATTCTACGCATTATTAAAATAATAAATATTATATAATATAGATAAAATGTGTGTCCTTTGATATTAATGTAATGATACTAAAGGTCATTATGGTTTTTTCTAGCACTTGAATTAATGTAATGGAGCAGAATCCTCCCACACAAACTCTGGATTCTTTGACACTTCAGTAGTGGCACTAATACACTAACACCATTGGAATCAGAACAGCGAACATATCACTTGCACTTGAGTTGAGCAAGTAGATAGAGAAATCTGTCAGTGTCTATTTGTGACGTTTTAGTATGTTGTGTATGTGAATGTGAGTGTGCGAGTGTTTTCTGTTTGTTCAGTTCCAGGAGGTTTGTTCTGTTCTGCCTTTCTGTGTTGATCCTCGTAGTCGTGTGGCCCTCTCGACAAATCATCATTTCCATTCATTCCATCGACTCATGTGACATTGACAGATAAAAGTAGAGACGAATTGCTGTCGAGGCTTTTTCGCTCGCATTTTATTGCCGTCTATTGTGGTTCGTGTGTCATGTCATGTCATGACGTGTCATGTCGTTTATACTCCTGGACTGTATGTGTACTCTTTCTCTGGTGTCTGTGACAAGCTCAATGAGAAGAGATTTTCTGCTACTACATGGAAATTGCATTCACTCACACACACAAAAACAGCAGAGACTCACCGCTTTTAGTTTCACTCGTTAAGGCAAATTGAGTTTTAAGTGACAGGAGAACGAAAGGCCAACAAAAAGAGAGAAAAAGAAAAAGAGCCATTTCTGCTGCCACAGATAAATTGATCAAGCATATGATAGCGTGTGCATGTGAGTGAGTGGGTTTACTCTACTAATAAATAAATCAAGTGTAGTGTTCTCCAGTGCTTTCCACACTCCACACACTCACATTTATAGAAACAGAGTATTCTGCTCCTTCAACTCCTACACCAAGGAAATCAAAACCAACAATCAAGATATAGTCACATAATGGAGCAACAAATAATAGAAAACGGACACGGCAATTTCCTCATTGTCAACGACCATGATCAAGCACCCAAGGAACAGTTTTGTCAAATGGACACCAATTCTTTGCCCAGAGCCAACAAGGTAGAGTAAAAAAGCTTCAATTACTAATTCAATATAGGGATTGCGCTACAGTAGTCACGGATTTATTTATTTGGTTGTATAGAGTAATTGTTATTAGTGATAATTGCAAATAAATTACATCTCTCCCTCGACTCTGACTCGACTTAATGATAATTTCATGTGTTCAATTGAACCTCAATTTGTTACGTGTTTTTTGGGGAGAGCAATAGAGCAGCTGTTGTTGTTCGAGTAAGTAAGAGGGATCCTTTTCTTTCTCTCTTTCCTAAAACTCAATCTCCATCTCCACACTTACATATGATTTGGGTGTGCAGCCATTAATTTCGGTAAATAAATAAATGGAGAGTGTAGCTAAGTAAGTAATGGATGGATGTCTCCGTGTCGGTGTGTCTGTTTTATGTTGACGATTGAGTATTAGAGGACAGAGTGAGTGTTTTGTTGGTTCTCTTGTAGTGTAGTATCATGTGGTTGCTTTTCGTTTGAAATAACACAGTATGAGAAGAGCTGCTGTGATTTATCTTGATTCATGATTAATTAGTTAAGGTCAACGGAAAAACGGGCTTTTGTTCAATTCCATTGACAAATCCCACAGACAAAAGAGACAGAGAGACACAGGAGAAGTGAGTCTGAGAGGGTGAGTTAAAACTAAAACTAAAAAAGCTTTTACATGTATTCTGCAGCTAAGAGTAATCGCAGTAGAAACATACGGTGAAACGCTTTTAGCAGCAGAGTACTATAGGAGAGATCCGAGCTTATTACTAAGAGTCAAATCAACTCAACACTGCACTAATGTAGTAGGGGCATTATAAGTGAATGAATGCTTTATAAATTGGATTGAAGCCTGTTTGTGTTTGCTGCTAACTAGAAATGCTAAGCCGACACGACACAGTAGCTCTCATACATAAAGGAAAAGGGCAAGAGAGACACAGAACGAGAGGTTGAGTGAGAACAGTTGGTTTTGTTGGTCAAAGGATTTGACAAGTAGAAAGGAAGAGACGGAGACAGAGATCAGAGACTCAACTCAACTAAATTATTATGAATATGTGAACTTTTGTGTTTGTGTGTACACGAAACAGAGTCAAGAGTCAGAAAGAGTACACACACATTCACAGATTGTTTGTAAAAGTTCAATAGAAAAAAGGGAGCCATGTGGTCCCGCAATATTCCCATGCTATGCTATACAGACGATTACAACTACAACCAAAGCAATGAATTGTGTGCTGCTGTTTTATGTATATGCAGAAAAGTCTAAAGTGCCTTCGCATAAAGCTCCCGTATTAAACAAATATGAGACTGTAATTTTTTGCTCTCTCATGTAAATGAGCAGAGAGTGACAGAGAGAACATTACATTGAGATAAATAGCAAACCGAGACAAATGTACATTTCATTGTGTGCCAATTACTATTATAAAACCATTAGTTGCATTTACATTCATCAAAATGTCTTACTACTTGCATTCTACCAGTGTATTACACTCTGCATAAAACCCCACTGCACTTTTATGATTCCTTCATAAATGTTCACACAAACAATTAATTGATGAAATGCTCTCGCCCACTTGTAATCGCAAAGGTTTTATAGAGCGATACAATTTATTTATTAATTAAAACAGGAAAAATCTTCAAATTAATAGTTGCATTCCTCTGTACGGTACGTATACTATTACATTGACTACCATTACCATATACCTACTTAATTAAAGCTGGATTTGTTTGTCAAATTACAGTCAGTATAATAGCAAACCACATAAAAGGCGAAACACTCCGTATACGTATGTAGGTCTTACTTGTGTGTGAGTGTGTAAAAAGTAGAAGTGTACATACAGGAAAATTGGTATCGTATTTCGTATTTTTCTAAGCTAGTCTGTAGACTGACAGAAAATTGAAGCGATAAGATTAGGAAATACTTTATTGGTCATAGGGCAGGGTGCGATGGAATATTTTTGTTTTTTATCTGAGTTTGTGTGTGTGTTGTAATGTAATGCACTTTAGTACGTATGTATGTATCCAAATCACCTCCAGTGTTTTAATAGCATCACTAGCCATTAGGGCGTCCATTTTCATTGCAATTATAACAAGAGGATAGGATATGCTCCATGACATCATATCACATCATATCTATATTTCCATCACCTCATCATTCGATGTACATTGTAGCTCGTACTACGACTACGTGTATTGTACATCATACAGATACAGGTACATTGTAAACAGACAGATAGACAGACAGGAAGGACGGATGGATGCATGAATGTGGGATTTTTACTACAAGTATTTTTATTAGTACACACCTACGCCCGTTTTCGGTTCTTGAAACACATGTCGACTTGTTTTACTTTATTCTCTTCACCTAATGGTCTGTATTTTGCACGTATGTAAAACATACTTCATATACAGCCACAGTCACAGTGCTTTATAATTTTTAGTATTTTTATTTATTATTATTACTCACTCATACCTTGTTATTTTACTACACTATAATAGAAAGCTCTAGACGCATTACGTCATTCGTTAATATTAGCATTTCATTTTAGTCTGCAACACGACTAAATGACTGAGTGAGTGGCAGAATGTAAAGAAATAATTTGCACTTTGCTAGTTTTGTATATAGGTGAACATGTGATGTGTGTGTCTCTCGCTGTCTGTTGTAATAAGTTACAGAGCAGTGTCTAAAAGTAGGCAGATGTAAATTTGCTGGAAGGCAAAGGTAAAGGACACGCGTGGAAAAGAATTTCCTTTGATAATTAATTTCATTATCCAGTCCGGCCTTGTGTTTAATTTTGAAGCGAGGAGGAAATTGCTAGTGCTTCATTGCTTCACTTAACTAATTGAAAGGTAAATAGTTAAACACACACACGCTCAATCTGTTACAATGTAAGTGCACACTTTATTTGCTTCGTTAGCTTTAGCTAAAGCAAGCGTTTTCCTCTTCCTTTTTCCTCCATGTCTCCATCCCGTATATTTCATCAGTTCAGTTGACAATGCCATTATGTCATGGTTTACCAAACGTTTGCTGATGGCAAATCATGTAATTTATGAGTTCCGAATTCTGTAGGGCTTCAAAGAGTTATGGGTAAACATCAAAATCCAATTCTTCACTTCAAACAACTGCTAGTTATCATTTCGTAATTTACAATCTGACAAATAAATTGTCAAACTATTATTTCTAGCCCACTATACGATTTAAGCAGCAGACCACCATGGAAATGTCTCAGTTGTTGGAGCTATGAAATGAATTGAAACCCACATTGCTTTGTTTTATTAATAAATCATTAATGAATGTCTGGGTTGGTAATTTGTTTCTATGAAGAACATTTTATGCTCTAGTAAAAGCGTAGTATACTATTCTATACCAGTTGTATTATGTAGTCCATGAATTTCATAACTCTTGTTAAATATTAGTAATGTTTATGTTTGGATCATTCCGAATGCAAACAACACATACATTTGCATATAACAAGTACGTCCATAGTATTTGTACACAAAACAGAAGTCAGTTTCAGAGAATGCAGGTTAAGGTTATGTTTCAAGTTGAATTTTATTCTTCAGCAGTGCTCGTTGCTTATTATTCATTAAGTCTCGCATGCACACGGATAGTACAGTCATCTTTTCTGTCTGTCGTATCTCATGTTTGTAGTAGTAAGTAATAGTATTTAAAGTACCATACGAATACATCTGGAGTTGTGAGGTACAAAACGGGCGTTCTTACCAATTCCAAGCAGTACGATGAAAGCCCCTCGTATCCAGCAGTTCACGATCGGCAAACATTTTGACAAAATATTGAAAATTTATTATTTATTTACAATTACACAGATATAAACGGGTTATTTGTTTGCTGTGTAGGCTGTTACGTGTAAATCCAGTTTATGAACTAAAAAAATTAATAAATGTACCCTTGTATGAGTGCCTATCCCGATAAAGAGCTTGATTAATTCAAGCTTTTCTAATGCCTTGCTCAATTCATCAAAATTAATATTTTCTCCCGATTGAGAGTGTGTTAATTGTCAATATTAGTAGCACAGTTACTTGTATTTTATTGCTACGAAAGGACGAATATGAGACAAGGACAAGACCTACAGATTACAGACACACATACGTTTAACTTTAAGATTCCATTAGCCATCTTGGTGGATCTCGAAAGTAGGAACCTAAATCCATCTGTATGAGGCTGGTTTAAACGTGTTGCTCTACTTTTCTCCATCCAACAACACCATTACAGTGCAGTACGAGAATGAAACACATTCATAAATAAAGAATATGGGAATACAAGCAATAATATAAGGAGGGAGAGCACTAAGAGTGCTTTACATTTAGCTTGACTTGGTTATTTACGTATTCTAATTCTACGATTACAAGAGACGCAGGCGGCTTCAGGAGAAGATACCGCTCTGTCGCTAAATAAATATTCAATGAATTTCAGAATGAATCGAAGGCTGTAGCTGTTAACTAACTCTTCTGTCATTACTCATGTTCCTATTTAGGAATTCTCTCATACACACACCAATTACAACTACAGCAACTACCATAGCAAACTAACAATCAGCAACATGAACTTTTGTGATATCGTGTGATGTCCTATCTCATTTTGTGTTACACACTTATACACAGTTATAACACTCTGCTAAGCTTACACTTTAATTTTCCCCTGCATAATATTAATATTATATTAATTAAAGTCCAAGGACAAATCTTCAGATATTATTATTCTCCAATTCCAATCTGACAATGGTGTTTTTTAACTCGCTATTATACATGAGATAGACACATTTACGGCAATGTACCACACACCACACATGAAATGACCATGAGAATGTAATGTCACACAATGTCGATCTATGATTTATTCATGTCATACAGAAGGAAGCTATTTACAAGTTTATCTCTGAGCATCAACGTAGCGTATATAGAGGCCAAAGAATTGACATAGAGAATAAGTTGAAGCTAATGGCGATGGGAAGAGTCGACCGGAAAAGGGTTATAATAATATATAGGGAAATTACGTATTGTTATGTGTGAATCTTTACAGAAATGCTTATACAAATCCAGTGTACGTGAGTTTAGTAATCTTATTGTTTTACTATCGTAGTTCAAAAATCTACATTTAAGTATGTAATGTAACAGTTAGGTTCTCACACAGCCATCCCATCCCATTCTAACTCTAACTCAACAAAGAATCCAATTAGAACCGGAATTTGCACTTAAAACGGGTTAGCAGTTTAACAGAGTAAGTAGCTACGTTATGTAGGTACATGGTACATGCAATCAAGGTATACACATACAATGCAACACTGTGTTTGTGCAAGTGTGCATGTATAGTATTACGTATGCGTTATTCCTATCGTAAAAATATATGATGAGAAAATTCTTGTTGTTGTTGTTGTTGAAGCAGTATCTGCAGTATCTTGTGTGTGTAGCACATAGAGAGATAAAATAGTTGCATTTTGTATTACCCTGCCCGAAAGCTAATAGCTAACATCCCCAGCATGCAATGCATTTATATAATTAAATGAGACACTTGCTTGCTTGGTTGCAGAAGGTCTTTTCTGTATTAGGAAAGCAAATGACTAATGATAAAGGTATTCTGTCTATCTTATTGTGTAATGGTAATGGTACATGGGTGTTGTATATGTATTAGTGAGCCATGTAATGCACTCTAGTATAGCTATGATTTCTGTAAATGCAATTTGCCCAAGAGTTTCCTCCTCTCTCCTTGAATTGTAGTGTGGTATTCCTATTGTGTTTTGTTTGCGTTTGTACAATCCACCATGCAGCATAACAAGAGGGGAACAAGTTAAAGACAGAAACAAATGCCTTTTGCTGACTGTTGACATCAGGAAATGGAAATAGCGACTTGCTCCGTTGTCTCTTCTCCGTCTCTTCTCCGTCTCTCTCTCTTTTCTCTCTGGAGAATTCTTACAGGAATTTCATGGTAGTAGTATTTGTATTTTAACAATGAATGGCATTGGGAGCATTGTGTAGTATACTATAGTGTATGTATGTAGAGATAGAATGAGAGTAAAGGGACGTGTAGACACAAGATACAATAAACGGGAAGACAGACGGGCGGAATAGACATATTGTCTTGTCAGAGTATAATATTATTATGGGGGTGAGTGAGTCTTTGCCGTCATAGTTGACATTAACCGAAATTCTATCTTTACATTCGGGGTTTTGGAAGCATGCGCTGAATTTTTACTCGTAGTTGTTCATTTCATCTCAGGATGGAAGAATCAGAAAAAGATGACACTCAGGACATGATAATGTAATGAGAAAAACATTTCAAACCCTAAGCCGGTGACCGGGTGCTGAAACTCTCTCTCTGTCTTATACACACATTCCCGTTTCGTTCTGTCTTCAACGTGCCTTGTCTTCATTCCTTAGTGTTCATCTACAACTATTTTTTATGATTTACCCGCATTTACATATTGGTGGGTAGCTATGATATAGCTAAAGTTTTTAATGGTTTTACTTTATCAGGTTGTTTTTCCTTTTGTATTTATGATTGAAAATGATGAAAAAATGTGTTTGTATTCTTTTCTGGGTATTTTCACTGGGTTTGCGTATACAAAATTCTTTGTGCAGCATTTGGCAAAGGAAATATCGTAGCTATGAGACTTTCCTGTGAGATTTGTGCAGGAAATAAAGTGTATAGGATTTGTAGGGATTGTGGATGATACGCTCCTGACAGTTTTGGTTGTTTAGTTGTATAGCTGTTCTACTACCAGTAGTCATTCATACAGAAATAATATACACACACACGCAGGAAGGACGGAGTGACTGGTAATGGACAAATGCTGCATGGATGTGTTTGGTTGTTATTATGTAATATAGGTTTACGTGAATGTCGTGCGGAGATGTGTGAGGGAGACGGAGAGGAATAGGAAGTGGTAGTCGTCGTAGAAGAGGGACTCTGTGTTCTGTCTCTTCTGTTGCCCACATGGCCTCTCGTTCTTGAGATGTGAAGATTATTTTTAGTTTCGGAGATAGTTGCCAAAGTCCCAGTTCCCTTTCCTCTTCTTCTTTTCTCTGTCGTTCCTCCACTATAGCCACTGAAAATTGAATTTTATTTGGAGAGTTAGGAAATGCATGCACGTAGACAAAGTTTACCTCTAGCGTTTACATTAACATTACGTCTACTGCTGTTAAAATTGCGTTACGTACTCGGAGAGTACTCCATAATGTCTACCGTCTTTACTTGCACATCTTCTTCTACTCCTTGGCTACACGTACATTAACATTAAAGTCTCTTTCTTTTCAATTTCATAGCTCTCCGCTGTGTTGTACTTTCTATGCGAGAATCTTAGTTAAACACATACACAGAGACAGAGACACAGAGCAGGAGCTGCATAAGCAATCAAGTCAAGTGAGCCAAGTAGTAGTAGACGAGACGAGACGAGAAAATTAACTTCGTCTTGTCTTGTCGTCTAATTATTTCGCAAATCCTTAAGTTTCGCTATATATTTCTTCATATTTCCCGTTAATTAGTACGCGACAAGATTTTTAACACGCTGACTTAAGACTTTAAGGGAAAATGTTTAAGAAATTTGCTTCCATTTCCAGTCTTGGGGTAAGTTCACATAATACTAGCTCAAATCACACTACTCTCTTCCTCCTAATTACCTTCATTATTTTTGTGAACCATTTGTAAAACTTTATTTTAATGGTTCTACTTACAACTTCATTAACAAACTCTTTCTTATTCTGTGTTTGTACTACCACTTATGGAAAAACAGACAAATTTATTTATATACTATTATAGGTGTACACTTGCAGGTAAATCTGTTTCATTTTATGGCTTTGCCGATTGATAGTCACTCAAGTCATTAGTGAAACTAGTTTCTTAAAAAAAAGTTCCTGAAACTACTAAAATTTGCCCTTTTGTCTTAGTTTTCTTTGATATGGTTGTGATTTTTAAGTTTTTGCGTTTTAGTTACTCCATTAGAATTTATAGCGGTGTGGTGGTGGTGGAAATCAGGACGCTGCGCTGTTTGAAAGAACAATTCGGGAATTCTTTTGTGAAACTTTTTGTGGTGCGTGTGAATTGAATCTACTGCTGCTACTGATGTGATATAAATGTGACGTACATACTAGTTAAAAGAAAAACTATAGAACATAACAGAAAATTAAGTCAGAAGAAGAAAAGCTATTTGTTCTGGGACTACCCACTACTATATTAGTCTTGTATAGAATGACACAAGAGTCTAGTTAAAAAAATACCTATAGTATAGTGCTGTCTTAAAAATAAAAGAGAAAAGATTGGTGCTATGTACAGACTACAGCTACATGTCTACACTATGATTTGATTTGATGTGACTTTTGTAAATTAGTTTTACGAGCTGCTAAACTTGAATTCTCTCGTGTGGAACAGGGGAACAACTTCATTATCGAATGCAAACTGTCTTTCATCTCATCCACGATGTACTCTCGTCGTCGACTTTTTAGTTTTTAAGTCTTGCAGTTTTACAAATAGTCTCATTCCTCAGTCTTCATCCTCTCTGCTCCTGCTCTCGTTTCCTCATGCAGGTACTTTATATGAAGAATGGTGCAGTTCCCAGTTGTAAAAGGCAGCAGTAGTAGCACTAGCAGTTTTACTTATCTACAAGCTCTTTACAACTTTCGACCGAGTTTCCATATCTTGCATACTAGACTGCTAAACTCTCAAAGGACAAATGAGTCAACTCCAGTGAACTGTGCAGCAGCAAGAGAGCATAGCACGGGGGAATTTCCTTCAATCTGTCCAAATGCATGCAATTCACATTACTATCTGTATACTCGCAGAAGAACAAACTTTATCTGACACAATTTTCACACGCATCACTCGTACTCCAATACGTATACCTATTCGTGTCTCTAGAAGTCTATATACGTCAAATTAACCTTTTTCCTAACTTGCATCCAGAATTCACAAGTATAACTATGTCATTCATGCAAATGCTCTATATTCTTCTCGTGGAATACTGAATAGGAACAGTATAACATATTATACAGAATTCGTATGCACATAATTCGTAGCAACTACTTATGTATGCATGTTATTATAAACGAGGGGTTCAATCTTTATAATTTTCTTCTGTCTGCCCCGCCTTCAATTCTTCAATAACATTCATCTTTTACGAACGGTAATTATTAGTTATATAGTGAATGAAAGCACAAAGGTGACTGTGACATTTACAAAATGATTATTACTGTGCTGGCTCATGTATAATTATTCCTTAATCAAAAGAAGTGCACAATCAGAAGCATAACTGTTGTTTTGAACTCTTGTCTTGTAAATGTCTTCTGGTTTATATCAAAGTTACTCAACCAAGACGATAATCTTTGTATGTACGACGAATGCAATGCATTTTACATTCTTCCATTTCCTTTTGGTTGTTTTAACCGAAAGAAAGGTGTGGTCTCCACTCCATTACTCGCAAGCAAACGCTTATTACAACCATAGGATGTAATAAGACTTACTTCAATGATTTTTGAGGTTAATGTTTGTGCATGTGTCCCTATTTTTACTACATTATAGCTATATCTTATTTATGTATCTAGACATTCAACCGCTTGTCTAGTACATCTCTCCCTCCCTCTCTCTCTATGTGTTAGCAGCAGAGACATTAGTTTGTTTCTGCTTCTCTTTAAAAGTTTTCTGAAATCTTTACCTTGTTTCTTGCATTTCTATTACTCACACAACTCTCTCTCAGGCGAATTTCGCAGTCCTAGGAGGTCAGTCGGTGTAGATATTTCCGCAAAGTTTTGTTTGGTCGGTCTGCAGGTCGTTACAGTATGCTGCAGCAGCAGAACCTTATCATTAAATGAAATTCTGGTGAGCGATTTATATATGAGTATACATATAAAGACATGTGTAGCAAACAACATTATAACATTAACATGTATAGCTCAGCCACAGTAGTAAATAAGTTAAAGTTGTTTATTATTGGGAAACGAAATGTGTTTCTGTATCGAAAGGAATTCCTGCGAGAGAGTGGAGAGGCAAATGGAAAGGAAATTGCAATTTTGCGCTGTTGTATAATAATTCTCTCTCGCCATGTTGTGCAAATGTTGTTCGCAAATGACATTCATTTTCGCAAATTCAATTGAGAAAGTAAACAGACATGGAGTCTTTCTTCTAGAGAAAGATTGAGACTTGTATAGAAAAGTAAATGAATTGAATGCAAGAAAGTATTTGTATGCAGTTCGAAAAGGGTGGACAATGAACCTCGCAGACGGCCGGAGGAACACCACCACTCTGCCGGCAGGAAATTGTTTCTATTTGTATAACTCTTTCTCTCTCGTTGCTCTTTGCGAAGAATAATGGGAGGCACAACTTCTTTCCATCTACTCTTCCTACTCTACCGCATACAAAAATCCTTCTTTAACAAAAGTCAAAGGTGCTACGGCACAAGTAGTCTTTGCTTAAACCTAAAGCACTGTATAGATAGAATGGAATGTTCTTTCGTGTTATAGTATAGCCCTAACCCCATAATATAATGTATACACCTATAGTAGAGATTTAGTGTTACGTGTATCAAGAGCTTAGGAGTGCTGCGTACATCGTTCTGAATGGGATGATGCGGTGTGGTGATGTGGAGGCAGCTGGTATGAAATCAAAAGATGGTTATTTATAAATATATCTCGTAGTGAAGTAGTAGAAGGGAAAACGAGCCGAGAGAAGGATTGAGAGGCTGTTGTTTTATTTAGTAAGAGGTAATGCGATACAAGTACAATTGCTGGAAGTGGCACCACTCCTAATGCCATTCTCTGGAGCTTTGAGAGTTATGTAATAATATTATTATTATGATAGCATTGAACCCGAGGCGCCGTGAAATCAAAGAATTGTTCTGGACAAAAGAAAAGTTTTTGGAAAACAAGGTGAAGAGGTTTGTAAGCAATAAGGAGTGAAGAACAGAGGATGTGGAAATAATAAAATCTCTGAGAAAACGAATTTGTCTGCAAACGCACCAAGACAAGTGAATGAGAAGCTATCACATTACAAATATGACATATCTACGTAATTGCCAGATGTATAATGCATACCCCTGCAGATAGATATAGGTAGCTACTACTAGTGACTAGGTTTTAGTCACTACAGTACAGGAGGTAATTCTTCAGGTATAAATGAAAACTCGGGTAAAGGGAGATGGAATTCTGCAATATGGTATATAATATACCTACCAAATATGGGCCACACCACTTGGATATAGTATTATACAGTAATAGTAATATACATGTATTCAACCAACACAAAATAGTTTTTGTGCTGCCACGGTTTTTCTACTGTGTGTCTCTCCAGAGTGCAGACAGAGTGGGAGAATTTTTGTTTGGGAATAATGGGGAATCGGGAAGACAAGGGCACTATTGTTCTTCTCACTCAAGTCTCTAACAACCGAAATGACATTAGAAATTCTATTAACAGTATATATTCTTTTGTATGCTATACTGGAGAAGACGGAATGAGCACTCACTAATATTCTCCAGTCCACTATAGTACTAATACTACTAATACTATACAGTAGTACTACATAGCAGTAATGAAATAATGTCTTCAAAGGAAACGGAGATAGTGGAAGAAAGTATCTGGACGTTGTGTGGTGGTTGGGCATAAAGAGTAGAACTAAAAGGAAGGAGAGTGAGAAGGACTCCTGCCTGACACTTTGTGTACCGACTTGAGAGACAGAGCAAGGAAGGCAAAGCAAAAGCAAGGCATAACTGTGTGAATCGTCATAGTAGTCGTGTAAAGTAAACATGAGAAGGGAAAGTTGTAGTTTTGTATGAATATCTGTACCGGGTGCCATTCGGGAGTGTTTTAGTGCCATTTGCTCTGCTTCTTCGTTGTATATGCCATTTCTGTCGATTACACACTATTTGTCTGAGTAGACTATACTCCAGGATGGAAAGAGTATATTAGCTACTCCTAGTGTAGTAAAAGTATTACCCGAACTCCATTTCTCCTGGTTGGCATTGGTACTTGGTTGATTCGGGAGAATAATTCAAGAGAGCTGCTACAATATGTGTGTTGGGAGAGAGTGAGTGTAAGTAGAACCCAAAAGGACGGGACAGAGTCGGTGCCGGTTCAGCCGAATGAGTATCGATCAGAACGAGGACGTGACGTCATTTCTCCATGAAATCCTGACTCCTGCCATTACTAGTCGTAGTACAAGCACAAGTGTAGTAGTATAAAGCTCTCTGCTCCTCTCTGGAATTCTCCATGGCATAAAGAGAGCCCATATACATTCAATACACGGAGCTAGGTCTTGGTCGTCGTTGTCGTCGGCAAAGGAGAATTTCTCGCCAAGCGCACTTTACTTTCTATGTGGTATGGTGGTGTGGTGTGTGTTGTGCTTGCAAAGCACAGTCACTCAGTCTGTCTGGATGCCTGTCTCTTGTACTTTTCGTCCTGGATTTTCCTATAGCTAGGTATTCCAGCAAGTACTTCTCTCATATAACAGTTAAGTCCCAGTCCTCCTCCAACGAAAAAAAGCCAAGGAAAGTCGCTGTTTCGCTTAGCAGCAACAAACACAAGGCAGTCTGACATTTTCGGGTGTGGATTGTCCGTGAGCCGAACCCTCTCTCACAACAACAGTCTTCTCGCTAAAGAAAACTTACTCTCTACCTACTCCGACACAATAATATTCTTCTCTCTCTTTCTTCATCTCAAGTGAAATTCCAAAATTCCGTGGATTTGAAATTTCAAATTAGTTCATCTTGTATTATCGCTGTATATTTGTTGGTGAAAAACTGTACAATTGTTCGTATGTAGTTGTACAAAGGACTAAAAACTAAAGTTTGACAAGCTTCGACAGTGACATCAACATGGTCACTGAGAGCTCTCAATCGGTAAGCAAAATCTTTGTATACCATTTCTTTTTACTGCTCCACTCCAAACTATTCAATCTCGGAGGACATTTTTATTTTCGGCTCCCGGTTTTTTCCAGTATTCTTCATCTTCGAACCTACCATTTACAATGCTTTACTCAATTTGGAATTTTTAGGACAACTTTTTTCAATTTTGCAGGAAAAAATAGTATTAAAGTGAAAGTATAGAAAGTAGGTAAATAAAAAAACGAAAAGATTTGAGTATGTGTACATAGAAAAAAGAAGCAATAAATTTTATTTATTAGAAGGATGACGACGACGACGCACATCGGACGGACGGAAGGTTAGCTCTGGCAGAGTCTGGTTTCAGTTATAGATTGGTGTTGTTGGTTGGTTGGTTGTTGGTTGGTTAAGTTGGTTCCGTCGTCGTCCTCCTCGTCGAGAGTATGAACTGCTGCAAACTTTCTCTGCATTGTATCGATCCGTTTTCATTTCATCTCTTTCTTTAGGCTCCTCCATCGTCTCTGTTTTATACGTCTCAACCAAAGAGTGCTTTGCTAACAAAACTCTCTTGGTCTTCTCCAGCCAACTCTCTCTCTGACTCTCTCTCTTTGCTTATTGTTGGCAATATATAACTCCCGTCTCTCTCCCTCTTACTCTCTCCCGTTCTCCATTCTATTCCAAATAGAATCCAATCCAATCCAATCCACCTTCATGTACAAAATGCTCTTCTTCTTTATAATGCTTACATAAGAGCAAAGACGTTGCATTATTATTATAGAAGAGTTTCCAGTTTGGGTTGTTGTATTATTTTTGTGTACTTATGTATGTACATATAGGTTGCATATTTAAACTCTGCTGTGGTTTGCCTTGACTTGAGAGACGGTCTTTCTTCCCGTCAGAGTCTCTGCAACTATGTATTGCTATTACTCTCTCTCTCTCTTGTGTCTTAGTCCTTTTCTGTGTACTTTAGAAAAAGGAGAGTTTTATAAGTTATGTAGTTATATTGAAATGTATATAGTAATGTCCTCTTTTCCTTTTCCATCCTTCTTTCTGTGTGAGTATCCAGTATTTAGACATTTTGCCAGCAGGCAATTCATTATTATTGCGTTACATTACGTTACAGAATGTACAAAGTCAAGAAAAACTGTTTAGTGTTAGTGGTGCGGTCCAAGTGCTTTCCCTATGATATAAAATAAATTTCTGTGTACATAGGAGTCAGAGGAACACAAAACTCTTGTACAAACCAACGCAAATGCCTAGCAGCCTTCTCCCATTTTTGGCATAAGCGAACTAGCATTTAACTATTCATCTGGATTTTTCTGACTTTTCTCTCTCTGGCTCTCTCTTTTGCTCACTCCCTACCAATTCTAGTTTCATCCATGCTTGTTTATGATTATGGAAAGAAATAATCATCCAGAGTGCTACACTATATATAGGAGCAACTACTAGTTCGCTCTTCTGAAATGAGGTCAGGTCGAATTTAGTTATCATCTGACTCAATTTCTTTCATGTTCAACATTCAACGTAGTTATACATGCACACACTCCACACGTCTTTTCATAGCTTTGTAATATTTGACTTATTCATTTCATTGTTGTTGGCAAAGCATACATCTACTAATCCCTAACAGACTGTCGTATTTGTCTGTATTCATTCCAACTGTATAACTACTAAGCTTTATGTTCTCTCTGCCCTGTAATATATGAATTACATGAATGAATTTGTAGTAGTGCCATTTCAGCCTTCGGATATTCATATTTCTTTGTTGTTATTATTATGTACAGATATGAATAGCATTAGTATCCTATGATGAAACATACGCCTTTGTAATATCATTCCCAAATATTCATTTTCAGAGATAAGTTCTTCATTCTTTGAATGCTAGGCTGATGATGATGAACCGAATAATAAACTTGACTTGATTCATTTCGTTACTTTTGAAATGGTTTGCTTTGTTCTTTGGTTGGCTGGTGTGGTCTGGAAAGGTATGGCTGCTCTCTTTTTGTAATGGGCCACAGGCAGGCAGAAGTTTTCGGAGGCTAACAAGGGGCAATTATAAAGTGAGGGCACAAGCAGAGCAGTGAGGTGTATTTAGAACTAATGTGATAATTATAATGGACACACACTGAATTTTTCTGCAACACAGAGTTCTGTGCTAGTACTAGTAAAAGGATCGAATGCGTTAGTTAGCTCATTATTATTATTTAGTTGTAATGTAGTTTTGTATGTATTATTGTAGAGGATATACATACTAGGATCTTGTTTGTTGGAAGTTGGAAGGAGAGCACTCTGCTAATATATTTCCAAACGAGTTGGATAGAGGCAGTTAAGCAGGAGCAGTAGCAGTGTTCGTGTAATGTTAATTTAGCTGATGAGATCAGATGAGATCATCATCAGACGAGATGACTAACTATAAAGCTTATAACATAACACTAAAGCCAGCAGTTAAGCAAGAGTTTGTCTGCTCTTCTGGCTCTAATTTGTTTTTTGTGTTCTGCATTTGCCAGAGTTGCAGCAGAGTGAACAATTGCTCCAACTCAACCAGAGAATGGCTGTGTTATAGTTTTGTACAAGAGTCGCAATCGTTGTAGTTAGCAGAACAGAAATTTAAACCTATGTAGGTACTAGTTGGTACTACAAATGACTGTCGTAATTTTATTCTTTAGATTTCAAATGTGCACATCAAATTATCTCCGCTTTCTGACTCGTATTATTATTGTTGCTTTAGCAGTAGCTTGGTTGTAGTTTAGCAGTGTGTGTGATGTGGTGGCTACATCATGTGAGACTGCTATTAGCATTTTGTTACTCATTCACTCACTCACTCTCCCAGATTTAACATTTTAATAGCGTGGAGATGTGTGTAAAAGTAAAGTAGGTACGTGCTCTATAAGTCAACTCGTCAAAATTTCATAGAGGCATATAAAAACGATTGTAAAAACGAGGTGGTGATGATGACCAACCAGGGATAGTTGAACTCTGAACTGTAAAAAAATACTTTAGCTTTACTATCAACTAAAACTGCCCATACGTTTACTGCATCTACGGAATATAAACTATGTATGTAGCAGTGCAAATATTTTCTCGGTACAGATTTACACTCTCAGTCTATGTATGTAGTTTATAGTGGTAGGCACTGATAAAGATAATGATTGTAATTATATCAGTAATAATTACTCAGCAACTCTATTTCATTTTTCATTCATTTGTCAGTTTATCTAATTAAGTAGCACAGAAGTAAAAAATGTTAATAACACACACTCACAAACACACTTACAATTATATCGTATTCTATTGGAAATTATAAAAAGAAATCTGCTATTGTTGTAGCCGTAGTATGTATTGCAACAAGCATAGTGCAGTTCTTAATGATTATGCATTAGTTAAATATGTACAGAACACAGCACTTGCATGATGTTCGTGTGTGTGTCGCTTTTATTTGGGTGCATCCTTTACTGCCGTACTGTTTGTAGTCTATTGTTGTTTCCTTCCGTCCGATGATGATGAAATTGCAGGGGGAAAATAAATGGGGAATCGGAGAGGAGAACAAGTGCACAAGTGTCCTTTGACTATTGTACTGCATCAGCTACTTATATACTTTACTGTCTGTACTTTCATGCTCTTCGTCTATACAAAACTCGATTGTTTTGTTGTGTCTAATATCCTATCTGTGTATATGTTCTCTTGTCATGAACACAGACAGGGAGTGGATATGGAGAGGGGCTCAGAGAACTTACAATTCATGCACCTAAACTCAAAACAGTAATATTCACTATGTAAGGCCAAAGAGAGCTGCCTTTTCCTTCCTTTAGGTGCTCCCGAATTATTTATATCTTTACTCCACACTTGCATGCAACTTTAGAAACAGAAATCTAAAGCAATATTTGCAGAGATACTTTAGCTTGTATGGTAGGGAGGGCTGAACTGCAGGTTCAGTTGACTATTGCTCTACTTCTGAACTACCCTCTTGAGTTTAATTGACAATAATCTCCTGAGGACCAGTACAGCCAATAACAAACACAGGTTTGAAAACTACTTTTTACAAATCTGTTAAGTTGAGACCATTAATTCCCAATATCCCAATATATTAAGAGATTTCCAAAAACTGTTGTATTTACAAATGAAACTCTCGGTCTATGGATGTATAAAGTTACCTCAAAATATGTATGTTTGTTTCATGCTGTGTTTTCTTCACCATGCACCATGTAGACGAAGTTGGTGGTCTGTTGTTAACGAGGAGGTACATTTAGTACATACTACACTGACAAAAACACAAGTCAACTGCAGTTAAAGTCAAAAGTGGATTTTCCAGAGAAGTTTTATATGTACATTTATTGGATAGCCATTTTCCCTTTCCAGGAAAGTTTCTAGTAATACAGTTTCACATTTCATATGAAATGTCCATATTATTCCATACATATTCTGCCTCCCTTCTCTGTGAATGTAATGGTGCAGGATGATGGTTATAAAAGTTTTATATCCGTACATGGTACTGCATAATATTTACCTATAAAGTGGTGGATGGGTAAATACAGAGAATATTAAGGGTTTAGAGATTTAATGCAAGGAGGGTGGGTTGGCTCGGTGGTGGTCGTCGTGTCGTAGTCGTGAGCGAGTGAAAATGCTAATAGGCTTATTGCGTATTCTATTATAATCCTGGATGTTATTATTCTTCCTTTTATATGGAAGTCAAATTAAAGCCTTAGTCTGGAATCCAGTGGTATCTGCGTGTGAGGATGGTGGTGGTGGTGAGTTCGGAGAGGAATAGGAACAATCTGGAACTCATTTTCTCTCATCTCCTTCTTTATATCTGTACAATTCATGAACCTTAGCCAGACGCTTCGGAGTCTGTCGATGATATAAATTCCTCTTTTTGGTACTGAAGTCTGATTGGGTTCAGTTCAATTGAAACTCCTCGGATTCATTCGGCTTTTCATTCAGTTTTAGAAGTATGTGACTGTGACAGCATAGCGATGACGATACGATACAACTTACGTTACGTATGGGAAGGAGGACTTTATTTCGTAATCCTATTTGATTCCCATTTGTCTTGAGTTGCCTTGCACATAAGGGTCTTTTCTATTTCCAACAGAAGCATCTATATCCCTAAAGGCGCTTAAAGGGATACTGCTAGTAATGACACAGTCAGTCCGTTGTTCCAGGATTATTATTCTGCGTCTCCCTTATGTCATCATCACCCACATGAGTCACACTGTTTAACTCCTAAATCTAACAGCGTATGACATTTACACACACATTTGTGTTGCAGTACATTACGTGTCATTTAATTTCATTAAAATTCGATCAGTCTCATAAAGTTCCAGTTGTATTGCATGAATAACTGCAGTTTTGGGAGAAAGTGCAATAGCAATATTTGTTTTTACTTTGCGTTTTCAATAATTTTGCATTATGTGTTCATGATAGTGTTACATTTACATTTGAGCATTTTGCAATGTCTGTCTTGATGATGTGGTGTGAGTGAGGTACCTATATTATTACTGGCTTTGCGTGAAGCCGTCTTTCGCAAGAGGAAGTTTGAAGGTTTAGGGAGTAGTACTACATGATGAATTTTTGATATTTCATTTAGATAGGGAAAACATTTTATTGGATTTCGTATGATTAGGTTTACAGGTTTTTTGCAGTGGACTGGACACGATACGGGAGAAAATTGAATGCGTGTGCCGTGGGCCTGCTTTTACTGAGTGATAGGAAAATGGGATGTGCGTGTTCTGAGTAATTTACTCTTACACCACTTAACTTACCTTCGGCTCAGTTCGGCCTTTACTCTTTACATTTTCTGAAAATGACTCCAGCAGCGGTAACATTTTGTATTCTCCAGAGTGTTTTGCTGCTGGAGAGAATAATATACAATACCATGATCATGTTAACACAGTGAGAGCAGTAAATTGGTATAAATGTGGCTGTTTATGTGTTACTGTTTGAAGTTTTTGCAGTACTGCACTGCGCTGCAATCTGCAATGCTCCATTTCATGCTGTTTGTTATTATTTACTCTTGCGGAGTGCCCATTGTCGAATAGCTGAGTCTGTTTGAAGTTGAAGTTGAGTTGATAAGTGTCTCCAGAGTTTTTGGAGATACGGAGGGTTCAGTTCACGGAGTGTTATCTTATCAATGGAAAGCAAATTGTGTCTACTGACTGTTGACAGTAGTCAGTAAGTTGTAAATAGTTGTTCCCAGTTGGTGTCACTCACGATGGTCACATTTTTATTCATTCAACCAAACCAAAAACAAATTCAATTGATGATTTAAGTTGGAAAAATGAGATACAATTGTTGATTTAAGTAAGTTGGAAAAATGAGATACAATTGTTGATTTAAGTTGGAAAAATGAGATACAATTGTTGATTTAAGTTGAAAAAATGAGATACAATTGTTGATTGTGATCTTCATCAGTGTACAATTCGAGTGAGAGTACAGTATCGGAGAGTACATACAGTATCAGAGAGTACAGTATCAGAGAGTACAGTATCAGAGAGTTGAGAGTACAGTATCAGTAAATTAGCGAAAAATTGTTATTCTACTTGAAGAATGTCCAGTGTTTAAATAATTTCTTTTTACATTTTTAGTCGGAACCCGGAACGGGTCTCTTACGAGCCGCCCGTGCAGGGAATTTGGACAAAGTTTTGGAATACTTGAAGGCAAATGTGGATATCAACACATGTAATGCCAATGGACTTAATGCACTCCACTTAGCTTCCAAAGATGGACATGTCAACGTCGTGGCTGAACTCTTGGACAGAGGAGCCATTGTGGATGCTGCTACCAAAAAGGGAAATACTGCTCTTCATATTGCATCCTTGGGTAAGTCAACGTTAAACTATGTCAACAAACAATGTCAAATATTGGTTGGTGAAATGCATACACTATCCTGGAGAATCATCATAATGTAAAATCATGTCAACACATGCAGCAGCACAGTTTTTTGTGGTAGCAGGCATCAGCTTGGTTAAACTATGCCCTCAGCTGGCCAATAAATCAGAGTGGCTTAGTTGACTGACAGGTTAAATTGAATTGAATTTAAATGAAATGATTTGTTATTGACGTCTATCAGCTGGACAAGAGGAAGTCGTAACAATTTTAGTACAGAATGGGGCCAATGTCAATGTCCAGTCTCAGAATGGATTCACTCCACTTTACATGGCAGGTGAGTTGTGTCATTTAAATAAATATAAAATGAGGATACTTATTGTCAAAGGTCAGCAACTTATTTAAGTATTATTGTTTGTACAGCCCAAGAGAATCATGATGGCATCGTGAAGTTTCTTCTCGCTAACGGGGCCAACCAAGCTCTGGCTACGGAGGTAAAACTCATTTTCAATTTCACAAATGTCAAGCGAAATGTTTTGAAATATTTAAATATTTATCTCGTATTATACGGTTGAATGCAATCAAATGCTATGTTTGTGCTGATCTCGACGTGTTTGTTTGTCTCTACTTTTCAGGATGGTTTCACAGCTCTTGCAGGTTACTAAAACTCATTCGTATTCTCGTAGTTTCATTCATGAAAGTAGATAAATTAGTTTTATCGATGTTGTAATTTTGAGTTTTCACTACTCAAGTACGTAAATAATTTATGAGACCGAGAACACGAATGAGTTTTAGTAACGATTTTCTGTCTACAGTCGCAATGCAACAAGGTAAACAAACTTTTATTTTCCAGCAGTAGAATCCATCCCAAGATTTATTGCATTATTAAAAAGTTAGTTTTACAGAGTCAGGAGTAGGAGATGATAGTGCAACGAAATTAAAAATTAATGCTGTTTTCGTCGTACATTCCCTATTATAGGACATGATAAAGTCGTGGCCCTTCTTCTGGAGAGTGATGTGCGAGGAAAAGTTCGACTGCCCGCATTGCACATTGCTGCTAAAAAAGATGATTGCAAAGCCGCGTCTTTGCTACTTCAAAATTCTGGAAATCCTGATGTTACTTCAAAGGTGTGTTTTTCGGAGAATGGAAATGCTAGAACCTTAGTGAATTACACTGTAGCAATTGCGTGATATTTTTCATGAATATAAAATGATATTTTTAAATTTTTGAGCTGTATGTAGTATAAATGTCTTTGGAAAGACTTCAAACGGTGTAAAAAAAACTTATGACAATGTTGACTTTGTTTTGATTTACAGAGTCAATTTACACCTTTACATTTGTCAGCTCACTACGTAAGTTTCTACTGTCAAATTTTTGTAGTTTGGTTTTGGAGTTTATAAATGTTCCAAAATATTTGCATGGGGTCTGAATTTCAATATTGGGTGATTAATTTTGAGAATGAATACTTACAGGGTACGATCGGAGTTGCAACATTACTCTTGGACCGTGGAGCAGACGTCAACTTTCCAGCAAAGGTAAAATCGATTTTCTTCTCTTTCGTGTACTTCTTTCGCATCAAGTCTCTGCAATGTAATGTAATACTAAAATACGATCTACCGCCAGACGAGAGAATGCTATTTTACTACTTTCTGCTGCTATATTTCCATTTTGGAGTATGTGACATTTATTTATCGATAAAATAATTATTGATTTTCCTTGCTATTCTTGCAGCATCAAATAACTCCATTGCATGTTGCAAGCAAATGGGGAAAGACACAAATGGCTGCGTTACTTTTAGAAAGAGGAGCGAATCTTGAAGCCAGAGTGAGTCATCGTTATTCAGTTACATCTCCCATAATAATGCAATCATTTTCACTCTATGCTTACTATAAACCTATGCAGTCTTACTATTTTCTAAACTGGGGCACGAAAGGAAACGCGAAGTCGACGACGGACGGGTTGTTAATCATTTGAAATGTTTTATGATTCTTAGACAAGAGACCTGCTAACTCCTCTCCACTGCGCTGCTCGATCGGGCCATGAACAATTGGTTGACTTACTTCTAGAAAAGGGAGCTCCAATCAGTGCCAAAACAAAGGTCAGTTTACTCAAAACAAACCTCATGCTGTACACATACAAAGCGAATCTTGTAACAACAGCACTATGAACTTGCTGGCTGTCGTTACGGTCGTTTGAGTGTACTTTGTTCATCAAATGATTTGCTTTC
Organism: Pogonognathellus longicornis; assembly: GCA_034694085.1. NCBI lineage: Eukaryota > Metazoa > Arthropoda > Collembola > Entomobryomorpha > Tomoceridae > Pogonognathellus > Pogonognathellus longicornis. The sequence goes on from JAQFYB010000054.1 coordinate 29,959, forward strand.
GACTGTCAAAATTCAATAACATTGTTTGAAAATGTTGTTATTAGGAGTCATTGTGTTGGTATTGTATAAGGGTACATAAGGATACACATGAATTTAAAGCCTAAGAAGTTTATGGTAAAGCAGTTATGCTGGATTTTCATGGCACATTACATTTTCATTGCCGGTACTGTACTGGCAGAAACGAATGTGATTCGAATGAATGGTTCTCAGAGTTCTCAGTTCTCACAGTCGTTCATACTTTTACCATAAACTTGTTGTTTACTCTTTAATGGCTGTGTGAAGGAAACCTTTTGGCTTTTATGTCATTTTGAAGACTTACTTTAGGTCACTCCTGCTGATTTGACGACTTTACAACAACACATTTTCTTTAGATCTTACATAGTTACATTATACGCTCATTTTCGCAACAAAGTTATTTTACATGATAGAAAATAATGTATTTTCAAAAAATGAAATAGGACTATGTTATGAGAAAAATCAGTAGCTGTAGCTCATCAATCAAAAGCTATAATTTGCAATCTATTGCAAACAGCTTTTTTACTCTACGTTTAAGAACATTATGAGATTATTGCCTTATGGAACACGATCTTACAAATACGTCGTTCCTGAAATAAGTCACGTACAGCTTTATGCCTATAATATTAAATGGGTCATTTAACGTGTGCACATAAAAGATTATATTAAATCACCGGCTTTTTCTCTGCAATTAAATTAACTGAATGCTCAATTTGTTGATTAACAGAATTCTCTGAGTCCGATTCATATGGCGGCACAGGGTAAAAAACTGAAATAAATATTATTTTGAATTCTGAAAGTGAAATTGTAGAACTGTAATACAATGGGTTATTGGCTATTTACATTTTTTGGTTTATACAGGTGACCATGTTGATGCTGCAAGAATTTTGCTGTATCATAAAGCTCCCGTTGACGATGTCACAGTGGATTACCTCACAGCACTGCATGTTGCATCTCATTGCGGTAATTTGCTAATTTGATATTCTTGTGAATGAAAATAATGAACAAATAAATTAATTTTCCGTGTTTTCAAATTAGGACATGTACGAGTTGCGAAACTTCTTCTTGACCGAAAAGCAGATCCGAATGCCCGAGCATTAAATGGATTTACGCCTTTACACATTGGTAAATGTCTAGCTAAAATTAGGTTAACTAAAATATTCATGCAGTTGTATGTTTGAAATAATTATATTTTGTATATTGTAGCATGCAAAAAGAATCGAATAAAAGTAGTGGAACTGCTGCTAAAGAATGGAGCTCATATTGAGGCAACAACAGAAAGTGGACTCACGAGTTTACATGTTGCAGCTTTTATGGTACGCTCTTACAATTTTACAAGCAGCGAGGGTGTAGTGTAGAACACTACAAGAAACACTAGAGTAGTTGTTTCATGTATATTTTTAGATCCTTAGAGTAGCAATTACGTAATTGACTGTGTTTTTTTTATTATTACTGACAAAGTTATTCTATACTTGCAATTTTCTAGGGCTGTATGAACATTGCTATATTTCTGCTGCAAAACGGAGCCAAACCAGATGCGACGACCGTGCGAGGAGAAACTCCTTTACATTTGGTGAGTCTTTAGAGATTATCTCTTTGAATGTTATTTACAACATTTCAACAAGACATACAAGGCAAAGAATGAATATTATCAGAAAGTTATTCTAGACTAAAAACAAACTTTCAATCATTTTGGCGACCTGATTAAACGAAGCCAATGACTCAACTGCTAAAAGGTCAAGTAAATAATGTTCATGTTTTCGTTTATGATCATGCAGGCGGCTCGAGCTAACCAAACTGATATTGTCCGAATTTTGATAAGGAACGGGGCAAATGTCGACGCACGTGCAAGGGTAAAATATTTCTTTTTTAATGCCACCCCATTCCTTTATGACATTTTTTGCGTCCTTCTTTCTTCATTACTCTTAAACTGAAACATTTGTATTCTTGTGTCGGGAGAGAGTGTATAAATTTTGCTCTTGAGATATCTTTTTGCGATTAATCACGGAATTCTTTTGTTTGTTGTTAAAAATAGGAAGACCAAACTCCTCTTCATATTGCGGCACGGCTAGGAAACACTGACTTGGTAATGTTACTCTTACAACATGGAGCGGATGTGGATGCCGCTACACGGGAAGCGTACACTGCGTTACACGCAGCAGCGAAAGAAGGACAAGAAGAGGTAAATAAAAAACAATTTTGCGATACTTAAAAAGTTACACGAGTTTCGCAATGGACTGACAAAAAATACAATTCTATTTTCTACTACTTGTCTTGGAATTTCTTCATTTATTTAGTCACACATGCTATGGTCGTTAATTTTTAGCCTAATGATTAGGAAATAGACTTAGCTTTGTAATAAGTAACCATTTATACTCAATAGTAGGTACAAATGAAATTATGTAAAGCTTTGTTGAATTGAACCTTTATGATTTGCATGAATCTTATTCATATTTTCTTTTCTTTGGTATTTTCAGGTAAAAAGGTTTTTGGCGAGAAAAATAAGTGATACGCTGATAGTAAATTATGTGCTTGAGCGAATTTCTCTTCGTCAACAGTGTGGTGAAGTGCTTCGATGATTCAGTCGCTAATACCAAGCCAAAATTTTAATTCAATTTCTAAATATTATTATTGAATTGGTGCTTCTGTATATAATATATGAATGAATGAACTTTTAGTTTGAGTAGACTGAATCACACACACACGGTGTATTCTTGCGTTTTGTTCTCTACTCTATTTGTATTTACATTCGCTTTAACTATCGATTATGAACTAAACTCTACTACTACACAGACACTCGCTATTCGCAGTCAATGTTCAAAGCCAAAGCCAAAAGGAAGACGAGATACCACAGAGATAAATAAAAGCTTTTATACAGACAAGATGAACCAAAAAACGATTGTACCCTCTTGCCTTGCCTTAAAAAAAGGATGCCAATTCCTTTCTATCTCTTTTCCCACTCTCTCTCTCTGTCTGTCATTGTGACACACAACGTGACACGATCATTCAGCTGCCTTAATTCGCCTTTATCAAAACAAAACAAACGACAGAGCCATTCACACCGCAGTGCCTATGTAAAATTAGAATACGATTTTTTTCGAATTTTTCTATTTGTTTTTTGCTCGTATTAGTACATCTAGGAGAAAGAAATAGGTATTTGACTTCCATTGGTTGTTGTTTTGTTTACTATATGTAGCATTTAGTTAGATTGTTCAAATTCAAAAATTATTGTATTCTGATGGCATTCGGTTCAATTTTCTTTCAGTTTGCTTGATTGTCATTTTCCTTGTTGTTGCCCATTTCTTTAAACTTTCTCGATGCGAAGAAAAATTCTATTTTATTTGATTTGATTGTGTCAATCAGCTTTTAATAAACTGGAAATTATCGGTGCAATTGTCATTTGTGTCTCTTTGTCTGTCTGTTGTGCTCGTCGCTCGCTGTTGGCCTGGCCCTTTTCCAAAACCAGCCAAATTTATTCGGCTTCTCCCTCGGGCATTTTGCCATGCACTTCTACTGTAAATATTTGTAGTATAGTATAATGTCGTGCACCAAGCAGCTAGCGTAGAAGTGTTCACCTTTGCTGTAGTAGTAACGTAAAACAGTAGCATTACTGTTCTGTATCTTCCAGTAGTATTAAAAGTAGATGAAGTTCATCTTGCTCTTTCTCTCGCACTCTCCGTCTCTCTGCAATGCAACAACAATGCACTCATGAAAACACATAATGTACGCTAATTCTTAGTAAATGTATCCAAATCCGCCACCTATATGATAATACTCTTCTTGTAGCTTGATATTTCGCATCTTTGCATATACAATATATAAAAATATACTTTAGAGCTTTTAAACGCACGCATCATCCATGTAATCCAACTCTAAAAGATAAAGAGAGTTTTTCTCAACAGAGAAAGAAACGGAACGATTAGTTTTATTTTTGGCGGTGGTGTGAGTTGGTTGGCTCTGATCACTGACTCACTTGAGTTGAGTGTCTTTAAAAATGTAGAGTTCAGCACGTAGCGTCAGAATTTTGGCTTCTGACGAATTCCGGATGATGGAAATGCTAGAGATTCCTTTCTTAAGAAACTTTCTCCATAGATGTTTGTATAGTGGTTTGTAATGCCGAATTAATTATTCGTAAGCAAAACCCTCAAGTTACTGATTTGTTTTCTTGAGTGAACTAATTTGATTATTAGAAATGACAAGACAAGCAGGGATAAAAATTCAACTTCTTATGCGAAATGCGAAATGAAATTAAAAATACGAAATTCGTGACAAAGAAACATTGCCATACATCAACTAATTTGAAATGTTTGCTTTTTCAGGTTGTTTCTATTCTGTTGGACAAAGGAGCTGATGTTTCAGCTCAGACGAAGAGAAAATTCACTCCTTTACATTTGGCTTCGAAATATGGACACGAGAAAGTTGCTAATCTTCTTATAAGCAAAGGGGCGGACGTTGATGCGGAAGGAAAGGTAAAATGTCACGTAAAGACGTTTGCACTCCTTTATTACATTTACATTGCGAGGAAATAAAACGAGTAATTTTTTTCTCATGTTTAGAATATGCTGACTCCATTGCTGTTGAGCATTCACCATGAAAAGAATCAAGTCGCTTCTTTATTGCTTAACAATACAGCAAACCCAAAATGTGCTGCCAAGAATGGGTGTGTTCTCCTCGAGAAAATCAATTTTAGTTTTACATTTCCTGCAACGTTGAATGGGATAAACAAACAATGTTGTCGTTTTTAGATTTACTCCTCTTCACGTTGCAAGTAAAAAGAATCAAATGGACATTGCAACTGCGCTTCTGGAATTCGGAGCTGAGGTCAATGCAGAGTCTAGGGCTGGATATCGCCCCATCCATTTAGCTTCTCAGGAAGGACATTCTGACATGGTCAGTCTACTCATACTCAACGGTGCTGATGCGGATGCTGCTGCTAAGGTATATTCAAAAATAAGAAAATCCGCTAAATAAATAATTTTGCAAAGATTTATTTAATCAATTGAGGGATTTTCTTGTATACAGAATGGAATTCGTCCGTTGCATCTTGCAGCCCAAGAAGGTACATAACACAAAAGAAAGCTGAATATATTTTTTATATCTACTGCAAATGATGGGTGGATCTTAGTTGATTTTTTCTTACTTGTGAAATATAGATCGTGTTCCTTCTGCTGCTGTTTTGGTTAACAACGGTAGTGCTGAGATTGACTCCCAAACCCAAACAGGATATACTCCTTTACATTTTGCATCCCATTTCGGTCAAGCTGCTATGGTGCGATATTTACTCCAAAACGGGGCAGATGTTCACTCAACGACATCAGCCGGCTACACCCCACTCCATCAAGCCGCTCAGCAAGGCCAGACACTCATTATTACTCTCCTTCTGGAGAAAAAAGCTAGTCCTGATGCAGTCAATAATGTAAACTCACTTTTTTCGACACGAGTTTAATATTATTTAAAAAAATATTTAGAAAAAACTTGACGTTTTGTTTTAAAAAATAATTCCAGGCTGGTCAAACTCCACTGGCCATTGCAGAGAAATTAGGTTATGTGTCGGTCGTGGAAACATTGAAGATTGTCACAACAACAATTACAACCACAACAACCACAACGACAACCATCGAGGAACGATACAAAGTTTTGTCGCCTGAAACGATGAATGAAAATTTGGCATCAGATTCGGAAGACGAAGGAACTGAAGACGCTGGAAATGAATCTTACCGTTATCTAACTGTTGATGACATGAAATCCCTGGGTGATGACTCCTTACCCATTGACGTTACCAGAGATGAGCAGCATCATAGAGATTCGGGATGTAAGTTAATACAAAAAAGATTGTGATATTATAATAAGAGAAAAAGTTTTCTCGAATTGCTAATTAATGTTGACGTCAATCCTTTTTTTAGACATCAATACTGAGGAAAATGTCGTGTCGCAGAAGTACAGTCAGTTGGCAGCTGACAATGTCGACATTTCCAAATCGCCAGTACAAATTGGGTACGTAGTTACCGCATTAAGTTTTCATAAATTACTAATTACAAATAAACAAAGTTTTAGTTTCATTAATTAATAATATCTTTTAATAATTTTCATGAATTTTGATATCGAAAAATATAAGCGGGTGGGCATTTATGTTTCATGTTGTTTTGTTTATGTTTTCGTCCCTCGTTAAATTGTGTTCGTCCAAATTGCGTTTTTATGTTTCTTGCGTTTGTTTTATTTCTCGAGTATCGTTTCAACATATCGGTTGAAATTGACAGCAGCTACTGATACCAAAAATTCAAAAATTAGGACAATTAATTTATCTAATTCACCGTTTTCTTTTCGTTCATTATGGTTTTCGCTGACATTTAAAGACTTCCCAGCGCTGATTCCTATAAATCCTTAACCATCACACCCACAGCCAGAAACAGCTTTAACTTCAGCATCAGCCGCTCCTCCACATCTACGATTGGGATGTGTCGTGACAGGTCCACTAAGTTCCATTTTGTTTTGTTTCCATTATTTTTTACAGTGTATTATTTACAAGTTTAAATACAATCTTTTCTTTTTCCTACATGATTTCTTTTTATTAACAATTTTTATTTTTCCCTGATTAATTCCAAACCTAACAAGAGTTAATTTTAATCCGAAAAACTTATTTTTTCGTCCGCCATTATTTATCTACCGCATGTTGTGTTGTCATTTCATTTTCGTTTGACCCGAATTTACTTTTCATTTTCTAGTTTTTGTTTTAAAGGGGAATTTTTATGATTTAATTAAACAAATTAACTTCGTGAATAATGAAAATAACAAATAATGTTACTTTTATTTACTTTTAATACTGAAAATGTTTATCTAATATGAAGATGAATCTAATTGACACTTCGTCTCTTTTTCCCTTTTACTAACAATCTGCGACGGTTGTCATGCATGCCCTAAATAGGAAACTTCACTGGAGAAAGTAAGCCGAACTCAATTAGCCCATTATCTTTATCTGTAAACGTACTACATAATTACTAGTAGTCGCCTTTGTACTAGTAGCTGTAGTAGCACGTAGGGTAATTGTCGTTGACGTTGTCGGTAGTGGAGTGTATGGTATACTAAATGTAGATTATGGGGTTACTGGAGTTGGGATTTAAGTCCAATGGTAGCTAATGAATGTTTATTAACAATTAACTTTGGGAATGATTGGTGTGGACTGCAGAGTACCACCTCTTCGTTAATTAATTACTAATTTCACCAGAAGCTGATTACTAAATGTAACTCAAAATAATTGAAATAGTAATAAATAAATGCCATTGGGTTTGACGCTTGTATGGTTTTAGTGTAGTGGAGTTAACTGTAGCTGTAACACTGAATGTATAAATCAATAACCATCTGCTGCTACCTTTTAAGTATAATGTACAATGTATCTTAATGCTCTATTGAAAACTTATTTTGGATATCAAGTATAGGCCATTTGCAAGGAAAGTGAAACTAATTGGATTTTCTATGGAATGTGTAGTTTCCTGGTGAGTTTCATGGTGGACGCAAGAGGCGGGGCCATGAGAGGCTGTCGACATTCTGGAGTACGGGTGATAATTCCTCCAAGAAAAGCTCCCAGTCCCATGAGAATCACATGCAGATATCTGAAGAAAGACAAACTCGTTCACCCACCTCCTTTAATGGAAGGAGAAGCTCTGGCTTCCAGAATCTTGGAACTTGGTCCATCTGGAGCAAAATTCCTGGGACCAGTCATCTTGGAAGTTCCTCATTTCGCTTCACTCCGAGGACAAGAAAGAGAAATTGTTGTATTGAGATCTGACAATGGAGAAGCTTGGCGTGAACACAATTTAGATGCTACGGAAGAAGCCGTACAAGATGTTCTCAACGAGTCATTTGACACGACAGGTAAACATTTGGAACCATACGAAATGCAATAAAGAAAAGAAAGAAAATGAGATACAGCGTTAGGAATATTTTCCTTAGCAGATCTGAAGCAACTGGAAGATTTGAAAACGAGCCGAATAACTCGAATTTTGACGACAGACTTCCCTCAGTATTTTGCACTGGTGTCCCGAATTCGTCAAGAGGTTCATGCAGTTGGGCCTGAAGGTGGAATGGTTTCGTCCAGTGTCGTCCCTCAAGTTCAGGCCGTTTTCCCTTGCGGCGCTCTCACGAAAAGAATCAAAGTGGGACTTCAGGTAAGCAAACTGCGCCCATCCAAATCCACACCCACCAAGAAAATCATCGTCAATAACATTCCGAAAAAGAAACGCTTTGCACTCATTTGGTAAATTTGGAAGGCGCTTCGCTTCCGTTCCTCCTATCTCTAACACTTAAAACATCCTGAACATGTTTATTCGAGTTTGTTCGTTTAACCATTCATTCCTCTTGTTAACTTTAAATTACTGACTTAAGTACTCAATAACTCTAATGTTAATTACAGTTTGAAAAGACCTAGCAGGAAATACTGAAATATGTAAAGAATATAAGAAGGGCGCTTGTACTTATGTCGCTACAGCACACAAAGGTCCTTTATACTGACACTCAATTGCAATTATACCTCTACAAACAAAGACAACTTTTTAATTACTACATTCCTATAACGCTATTCATAAATTGTAGCCTAATTAATAGACCTCAAATGCAAAAATCGACTATTCCGAAATCATTGCAGCTTTCACATTTCTTATCACAATCTGTTACTCTGTCCTGCCAGCAAATGCAACATATCTTGGCTCAATGCGATCAATTAGTAACACAGGCCGTTCTTTTATCTTATCAGCTATGAGAACGAAAAACGTAAGACAAGTGCCTGAAATTCAAAATTTTAACGACTACCTACTAGATATGAAAAATATTCTATGGAAGAAACCCATAGGTAATTAACCCGACAGTTTAAAATATTATAATCAGGCTTACAAAAACCTAAAAAATATTCTAAGATACTCTACGTATATAAATCCAGCGAGAAAGTTTGTTAGTGAAAGGAGGTGAAAAGTAAAGAAAGTTGGTGAAAGAAATGTGAAAGCAAACAGCTAATTAAGATAGGATATAAATAGAAAGAAAAAAATTGTGAAAGTAGGATTTTGCCTTAGACAGTCGAGCTGATGGGAAAGCGTTTTACCTGATTGGAGCCTGTAAGAAGAATAATTAATGTCTGTTAGGTAGGTCGTATCACGTCATTGTTTTCTGTGAAAAGTATTTAGAATCTCTATAAATGAAACGAAAATAAAAATAAATTCTATAATACAAAGTTATGATGTTCGAATCTCTGGAGACACTCAAATGTTGTGAAAAAGCCGAGAAATGCTTGACTTAGATGAAGAATAATGACCTTAAATCCCATATAGTATTTAGTTGATGAAGGGGATGCTGCTGCTGAAACCATTGCATTTAGAGCAAATGTAAGATAATAAATTAATTGTGGAAGCGAGCATTTCTACTTTGAAATTTATCGTGTGTTGTGTAGCGTTGTTGTATACGATAGAACTATGAAATAGAACTGTCACATGTGTCAATGACAAAGCAATATACCAGGAATAGCTTATTAGCAATTAGTTGTTGATAACTTATGAAATATTATTCAGAATACAGACTTAGCTATTTTTCAAGCAAAAAACAAATGAAAAAGTATAACCAAGTATAACGATTTGTTGTGAGTCTTGTGTTAGGTGTAAATAGTGAGGAAAGAATGCTGTGTGTCTTACAGTTCTTGTTCTAGTCCTATAATAAGAGGTATTCATTAATTGTAGATTACACAAATACAAATTAATATTAGGAAGTAAGTGTCAAGTTTTCACTTTCACTGCCCTGCCGTACATTGGCAGCCAAGTAACATTGTGCACGTGAATTGAGTATAAACATAATGCAAGCAAGCGTCAATGAAATAATTAATATGAGAATACTTGAGCCATTTGTAGGCGTTAGTTAGCAGTGGGAGTGGGAGTGGCTTAATTAATTACATTTTACTAATTGACTTGACATTTACTCCTTTTCGATGAATGGTGTTAGTTTAGTGATACATTTATTATGCTACTTACTTAATTATTATTAACGATTCGTATTATCTAGGTAATTCGTGTTTGTTGTGTATGAAGTGAATTTTTGTGTATGAGTTAACTTTTAAGTGATTTATTGATTGAAAAGTGGAAAGGTATCCGGTTCTTCATCAGAAGACGGGATTCCGCCCAATAAAATATTAAAACAAAAAATCTCTCTCTCTCTCTCAATTGTCCTTCCTTGTCTTTATCGATCGATTTGTTTCGTATCTCTGTCTTAAATCTGTCTGTCTGCATTTATTCCGATAATATGCGACGACGAACGAGGGAAGACCGAGAGCAGTGGAAAACCAATAGTCAATCAACTTTTTTCTGAACTTTGTAGAATTAAAAAACTGTAGCTAAAAAACTAACTACTTTTTTTGAAAAACTATCTATCTCTTGATTTTCCTTACTGATACATTATTCATTATAATATGCAAAAGAAAATTGGCAGAAAAAAGTAAACTCAATTAAAGTTTGTTGGAATTTATTTCTCTACCAAATCTATACAAGAAGGTCCCTCCATTATTACAAACTCCCTTCACTTAAATTATTGGGCTGACTCCCGTAGTCGGATACTTTTTTAATTTGTCTAAAGATTTACACGGATAACTCAAGTTATTTTTAATTCTCCTCCACGTTTCTTTTTTTCTCTTCAGTTCTTCCGAATTTGATTCCTTATTCTCATTTGTCTTCTTTCTTTATAATGTACCTCTCTCTCAATGATGATGTTGTGGGGCCTCCTTGCTTACTATTCATAATATTAATTATTATTATGATTGATGCTACGCTTTTCCACTGCTTCTCACATTCACTATATTTATATTTAGATTTTAGATACAAATAGTTCATCATCTTATGATTTGTTTACATTCAAAAAACAAACATTGCATATTATCTACCTCTGATTGCATTAGTAATACAAAAAATTCATCAATCACAATTTTTACTAATTAGTTTTAGTTAGTTTGAATTAATTTTTTTTACTTTCTCCTTCCTTGCTTTCTCTTGGACTTGGGTTTATGGTTTCACATTAAAATAAATTTTCGTCACCAAATAATCCCTTTGCTTTTCTACTCCCTGTGTTTACGATGATTTTCTTAATTATTTAATTTATTTGAGATTGTTGTTAACCCTTAATTAATGATTTGTTTTTATTATTTTTTATTTTATGTTTGGTTCGTTGGTTGTATGCTGCTGCTGCTGTTGGCCGTCGTGATGATGATGTCATTACATATTGGTTGCATTCATGAACAAATACATTCGACGATGATTCCTCCATTACATAATTCTGTCCATTATTATCATCATGTGTGGCACCCTTGATTTTCCATAATATTAATGAATGAACGGTGTATCCCGTTGTGGGTTGTTGCGGAAATACGAAATGATGTGGTGGCCTGTGTCTCTCGTGTACCTCTGTAGGCTCAGCCCATAGCCACGGAATTGATCAACAAAGTTGCAGGAAGTCGAGTGTCTGTCTCGCCGATTGTGACAGTAGAGCCGCGACGACGAAAATTCCACAAACCCATCACGTTGACCATCCCCGTTCCCAAGAGCCAAGACCCAAATTCATCTTTAAGATTACTTTGTTCGATCACAGGTGAGAAATGACTTTCTTTTATTTTTCTTATCTTCTGCGCTCTTTGTCTTCTCTCTGTTGTCTTTGTTTCTGACTGACTTTTCTCTAGAACGAGCTGTACGTAAAGTAGTAAATTAATTGTACCGTAAGTAAAAAAATAAAATTATTAGCGAAAACGTCAGTTCGGTATTTACTAATTGTGTATTGTCGTCTAGTCCTACTGTTATAAATAGTTTATACTAGTAGAGACTCTTCTATGGGTAGTAGACTCTTAACTTGAGATGATTTTAGTACGTTAGTCAATTAGTTCTTGGAGTTGACAGTACGAAACTATATTTGATTGATATCAATGTCTGTAGTGTTGAGAGTGGTGTAACAGTATAAAAAGTGATAGTACAAAGTATTTTGATTGTAATTATTGACATTAGAATTTTTATAAGGAAATGCTAAAACGACTTTTTTCGGTAATTCTATCAAGTAATATTAGATAGTTCATTAAATCTGTTTGTTATCGTGATCTTATATGTGAAATGTTTTTTAAAATCTTACTACTATTTTTAACTACTGTATCGGATAGAAAGTAATGTGTTCTTCTGCTCACTTTGTCTGTGTTGGTGGTCTGTGGTTCATAGTTTTGTGATTGGCGATAAATAATTGTTCATGTTGCTATAAACGTAGTGACGTGCCATTTTTGTCACTTTTTGTCTGTCCAGTCCGCCTAAATCCTCTTCATTCAATTCAATTCAATTCAAATTCAAACAGGTTTGACACAAACGTCTTCAATTTTTTAAAATTAAAAGCGGAAGTCGTACATAGGCTTTTCATTGAGCCTGGTGAAAGTCGTATTAAGAGAAAGCATCTTAATTGATGGTTTCAGCTTTAATTTTTAGACAGCTGGAGACTGAATTTAAGGAAATAAGGATTTCTTAATCACAATAGAAAAGTTAGTAGGCGCAATTACCTTTTTATTACTAATGTATCATCGTACTTGTTATTTTATTGACTATGTTATATTTATGAGTGTGATTCTCTTTCTTCTCTTCGTATGTCGTACTTCTAATTATTTAATTAATCTATTATTATACTAAATACATGTACTACTTAATTCGAAATGACATGAAACCTTATTTTCCGTTTTGTGTGGTTTATCGACGTCTGGAAGATCTTGTTGCTTTGCTTTTGATGGAGTTTGACTTGGTTTTTCTTTGTGGGGGACACACTTGTGCTCTCTCACACCTCTTTTCTCAGTTGACTTTTTTCAGTTATTGTTTTCTCTTTTCTTTTCCGTTGTTCAAATTATACATTTGACATTTTTCCAATGGAAAACCTTGTATCGGTTCTTTTTTCTCTCTTGTTCTTCTACTACTAATAAAGTATTGTTCTCTGTATAATTATATGGTTCTTTATCCGTTCTCGTCCGTTCTGTACTCTGTAATCACTCGGAAATAGCAATCTATTTAATATCTCTAAATAATTAATGAAATAATACTCAAAAATTCTAATCATAAAATACAATACAAAAGTATTAAGTATGAAAATAACAAAATACTATAAAAAATATTTATGAATGAGAGATTCAAAATGACACATAAAAATCTAAAATGAAAAAAATAAAATGAAAATGGCATGTGATGAAATATTCACTGATCATTTGTCAAAAGAGGAAAAAAATGAGATAGATATTTAAGAAGAAAATATAAAATAATGATACTAATAAGAGCCAAGAGCAAATAATAATGAAATAATTTAAAGAACGAAATTAATTGACAAATAATTATTAACGTCAAGTCTTTCATGTTCGTTTATTCTCGTTGTACTAAAACTAAAACTACAGTTATTGGGATGACTAGCAAATATCTAGTTCTTGATTAATTTGCTAATTTCGTTTGACCTATATTGTATTGTTTGGGCTTACTGAGTGCAGGCGTGTTTCGGAAAAGATCTCTCAAAGGTAAACACACTCTTCTCTCCCTTCTAATCTTGATTCTCTCACAGAATACTCTCTAACTATCTCTACTGTTATATTTATGGTCGTCTTTCTCTTATAATATACATATCTCTCTCTCTCTTGTTCCTTGCACTCTCTGCCTTCTTCATTCTCTTCTCGTTATTATTATTATATTCTTCTTATTATTCATAAGTTCATTTTCTTTCATATTTTACGTTCTCTTTTGTTTTCCGTTCAGTTCGTTCGAAATTCAATATAAAATGCAGAAAAGCTATAAACACTTTTTCTAAAATATTTCTAAATCAAAGAATATTCTGATTCTGACCGAAAAAACACATACAATGTGTAAAAGAAAAGTCTGAAGGACACAAATGATTTCTTATTGTTTTCTTACAACAAAAATCTTCGCTCCAAATGTCTCTCCCACAATTATTGTCTTTATTTCGATTAAATATGCAACATTATTATTATGTTGTTGATAATATTGATACCGGCTATGTATGTCCGTTTATCTTTTCCCAGTATACTTTCTTACCTATAGACTGCAATTTGTACTTTTGCATGCAAATATTTTGAAAATTACTGAGAGTGACATAAAATCTCTCGTTGAATAATTTTTATTTTAATTTCCTTCTTCTTTCTCTTGTTTTCTCTGTCTCTCTTCGCTAATCAGATTCAAAAATCAATTTAGAAAATTCTTTCTCTCGAATCTTTTTCCGATTTCTGTTATGTGAAAAAAACTAAGATTAAGCAAAGCAGAGCAACTGAGTTGTTTCTTTTGTTCGAATGAATTATTTTTTGTACTTTCTCGTCTGGTGCGTTTTCACTTTTTTCTCTCTACACATGTGGCAGTCAATTTTTCTTTGCTCATTGCCATGTGATGTGTCACTTTCACTCATTCAACTACAAGCATTTATTTGTCTCTGACTGACAGAACTATAAGACTGTAACTATTTCTAGTGTTTATTTATTACGCTGGTATTTTTGTGATTCTTTCCTTCTCCTGCGTGCTACTACTATACTACTTGTACAAACTTACCTTTTGACCGACGAAGGCTTTTCTAAAAACTAAAATTCAAGCATCTGTGAAATTAAATTCATTTGCTATTTGTAATCATATTTGCAAATTCATTCAGAGTTCGTTCTATCTATCTCTATCTCTCTCTCTCTCTCTATCTGTCTGTATTTAAGCAAACAGAATTTCTGTTCAAAAGATCAAAAGAATTTCGGTTTGTGATGTGCATACACGCTGCACTGCAGTAAGCCTCACCCGTATCAATAAATAAACAAATAAAAATAGATAAAAAAATAGAAAAAAATTTGGAGTAAACTTCCAAGTAATAAAAAAAGATCGTATCTGAACGGTTTCCGTATACAAAAATTAAATTTCTCTGTGATTCAGTTTCCTAATTTCTCTCTGGTCTGGTAGTTATTTCCTGCACTTTCTCTTTATTTGCCGTTATTCAACTACAAATTATTATTCTTGTACATTTAATTAATTAAGTGATTAATTAATTACAATTATTATTGTGGGATGATGTTCTGATGGTTATTGTTTCTGGTTGATTTTGTTCATTTCGTTGTTGATTCTTGTTTTCTCTTCTTCGTTCTCATTGATTATCGTTCTATTATTATTGTTATGTTTTGTTGGATTGGAGTGACCTGACTTGACCTGCTTATGTCGCATTCGTATGCATATAATAATTACTATATAATACTTAATACTAATGTTGGATTGAACTGAATGGTCGTTCTATAATTTGTGAGTAATGATAATGACAATGTCAATAAACCGACCGTCATACAATGCGCATAAGAGAATGCAAATGCAAAGCGATCGATTGCAATATTAATAATTGAATTTGGTGTGGTGGGTTGGTTCGTTCTTGGTTGATTGATTGATTTGTTCTTATTGATTGTTCTTGTTGTTCTTGTGTATTCGTAATCTCAAGTCGTGCATGAAGTTGCTGGTTTGGATTTTAACTTTTAGGCAAAGTAGAGCTGTGGAACGTTGAATCTCAAAATGGAAATGTGTCTTGCATGTTTCAATATTAGCATAATCCTTAATAAATTGTATGTAACTGTAATGTAATCGACATCCATCAAATCCATATTTATAATGTTCAATTAATTATTACTCTTGTTATTGTATTTAGTCCTGAGATTTGAATTGGACTCGACTATGCTGAATATGAAAATGCGAACATAATTTGAATTTTCTCCATACGAGGACTTTTAAGATTTGTCACAATTATATGGCATAACTTTCAGCGTGGTGTCCAATTGAAATTTCAAATTTGTAGATTTTCTGATGTTCATTCGATCTCATCCGATCCGATTTGGACAATTTCATTGTATTTGTGCAGGTGGAACAACTCGAGCCCAATGGGAAGATGTTACCGGTTCCACTCCACTCACCTTTGTCAATGACTGTGTCTCTTTCACAACGACTGTGTCTGCCAGATTTTGGTTGGTTGACTGTCGACATGCTAGCAATGAAGTTACCCGAATGGCTACGGATTTATATCGAGAAGCCATACACGTTCCCTTCATGGCCAAGTGAGTTTCGTCCCTAATTACTTGAGAAACAAATGTAATCGGGTCTTAGAGCTTTGTGAATTAATGAATTTCTCTCTCTAATTCCATTAGGTTTGTCATATTTTCCAAGAGAATAGAGGCCACTGAAGCTCGTCTTCGAGTATTTTGCATGACGGACGACCGAGAGGAAAAAACGCTTGAAGGTTATTAATGTTTTTGTACGATAGATAGGTGTTAGTTTACTAATGTTAAAGTTAAGTATTGACATGTTTGATGAATTTACAACTTCTACCACCTATGTTAATTCTGTGATTCATATTCATGGAAGAAATCTCTGACTAAGCATTTGTACAGTGTTATATTCTGCCATGGGTTTAATCTGAATTAATTTTTAGGTCAAGAGAACTTTGCCGAAGTTGCAAAGAGTCGAGACGTAGAAGTTTTGGAAGGGAAGCCTCAATGGATTGAAATGGCTGGAAACTTGGCTCCTGTGACGAAATCGGGTGAGCAGTTACGGCTGAAATTTTTTGCCTTTAAGGAGAACCGGTTGCCATTCCTTGTGAGACTTCGTGATCCGAACTCCGATCCTGTGGGTCGAATAATCTTTATGAGAGAATCTAAGTCAAGTCAAAAGAATGATCAAGGCCCGGTTTGTAACCTGAACATTGTCCTTCCTGACCAAATTCTACCTGACGAACCCTCTGCCCCACCTTCAATGTCGTCCTCACCAAGACTGCCCTTGCATACCAACCGATACAACATTAAAAATGTGGCCTACTCTTCCACTCCCAAGCAAAATCTGCTTACCGTCGGACCCGGTGAGATTCACAAGGCCGAATTGAAAATTTCGGACATTGCCAACTTACTGGGTGATGACTGGGTTCCCCTTTCTCGTCACTTGGGTATTCCTGATCCAGATGTGTCCATTATTGAAGCAGAATATCCACAAAGTCCCCATCAACAGGTAAAATACAAAGTACTTTCTCCATGGGGCAGGAAGAGGATAAATGGATTTACAAAAAGGCAAATTAATGTGCGAATGATTTTAATAGGCAACGGTCATGCTTCGGTTGTGGATGCAACTAGCAGGCGACCGAGCCACGGGGAACACACTGGAGAAAGCATTAAATTCCATAGGCCGAGATGACATTGTGTCCAAATGCATTGGAAATGTGGCACCTGTGACGGATGCTTCCGAGAAGCTCCTGGCTCACACACAAGTGGAAAATGTCAAAGTGCTAGAGTCCCAAATTATCCAACCCCTTAAACACGAAAAAAGAAATTTGAGCTTAGACGTGAGCTATGACGAGCAGGATATTATGAAGGTAGGTGAAAAGGTACGATATGAACTCTCGTTGTCTCACAGTTTAAATCATAGCTAATAATGATTCAATTTCGTCGTTAGTTTGGTGGTACTGCTTTATTATATATTAAAACGTTCTTTCCCCTCATTTTAAGAAGATCGTGTCTAATTTTATTTTAATTTGCGACTCTAGGACTCGGAATCCCTCGAAGAGTTGTCTCAGACTGAGTCTTTCAAAGTAAAAAGCCGTTTACGAAGCATGAGTCCCACGGACGAAAATGTTTTCGATGCCTCCAAGAATATCATGATGACCTCCTCATACGAAAGAGAAGAACAGAAATATGTTGCCGAAGAGAAAATTTGCTCCAAAGGTAAGAATTGAAACTTTGGATTGTCTTTTCTTTTTTCTATCTCTCTCTTTCTCTTTTATACTTCTCTACTGCACTGAACGTCGTAGACTACTGTACTGTACTCTATGTATACGTACTCTCTTAACTCTTACTATTATAATTACTGTTACTATATTACTGTACAAGAAACAATCGAATGAAATGCTTTTTCATCACTCCGAAGCTCAAGCTGATTAGAAAATTAATTAATTATAATTGTTATATGTATGTTTTTGTTCCTGTATACATCAAACCTTTCATTTTACATTCACTTATTTAGTTCAGTTCATTAATTTACGTTCTCGTTTATGTTCGTGTTGATGACTGTTGTTTATTACTTATTATTACCCCAACTCTCTACTTGTATACAAAATACTTAGTGATCAATGTTTTAGTCGAATATCTGGATGGATTTGTGTATGTAAGAAATGGTAGCTAATTTTAAGTAGTCTTTTCACTCTCATACCTTCTGAGTTTGGATGGAGCTCAAAAGACTTGCTGCTTTTCCTAGAAACACTCCCAAAATGTTTAATGTACCACCTAACTAATCTTTATTTCAGTTTTGCATTACGTTATGATGTGTGTATGTAAATGCATGTGTGACGATGCATTTTCAGTTATAGTTTTACTAACCGTGTTTGAATTATAATTTATTGTATGTAATTTAGTATTGTTTTAAGTTTAATTTACTTTTGTAGCTAGTGGATCAGTTTATAATTTTGTATTATTTCATAATTTAGTTATGTGTACTTGTGTACTTATTATCGTTGTTTTACTGTAATGTGAATTAGTTTATAGAGAAATGTTGTGGATGACTCTTTTGTTGCATTTTGTTAGTCGAAGTACGTACGAACGAGAAACGGAATGTGAGTGGTTGGTATGCGGTGGTGGTATTATTGATTTTATTAGCTTCTGATTAGGACCCTCAAACTTTTGTTGTTGGTTGGTTATAAAAATATTTCCTAAATTATTTGAAGCTGGCATGCGAGAGCCCAGTCACGCAGATGGAAACCTCCGTGCAGCTTTAATTCAATTTAAATACTAGGAGCTTAGTGAGACCACAAGAGAACCACAAACAGTCCGAATGTCCGAAACCCAACCAAGATTTTATTATCTTATACTTTTTCACTTACTAATGACATCACATTTACATTCGGGTCTCTCTATAAGTATATTCCTGTCATTATCACTTTTATCTTATAATAACTCTAGTTCTCTTTTCTATGGATTCACTCATATCCCTCCTACTACCGCTATAGCAGCTCTCTTTGTTCGTTTGTTTTTTCTCAGTTAGAGATAGCCAAGACAAAAGTTTATGACTCCTTGATGATAAGAATAATGTCTTTCTTGAATTCGTATTTTATATTTGTCGGTTGTACGTAGTGTACTGTACTCTACTTTCTTTCGTAATAATAATAATGTTTGTCCTACTTTTCTTTACACATTTTTTGGAGAAGTGAACTCTTACAAGTGACAAGAGTCTGTTCTTTCCCCAAAGATTCTCCAGTTGCAGTTTGAGTTTTGTCGTGTCAACATTTACTTGTTATTGTGCGGCTTTTTATTAATTATTGTCTCTTGATTTTACTTGACTTTTTTGATTCAAGTTGCCCTTTTCTGTGAAAATCCCTGTTTCTTTCCTTTTGACTCAATTCTATTGTTGTGTCGTTTTCGACCATTTTTACTTTGAACACTGGTGGTGTGATGACAATGATTTATTAATTTACTCCCAACTGTGACATTTAAGAAAGATTTTCAGTGTTATTTTTACTGTTAGCTTGTTATTTGTCCATCCTTACATTGATTCAGTTGTGAGTTGACTCAGTTGATTGCTAATTGTGGGAATTGTCCATTCAAAATCCAATCCAAAGCAAAGAAGATCCAATCTACGATAACTAGGTAAATCAAATCAGAATTTTATAAGGTAAGATTTTTTGTGATTGCAGTTAACGAACAAATAATCCGGGTTGTATTTAGTCCACAAGGGGTGGTGTTGTGTGGTGTGGAGGTGGTGGCCTATAAATGACCAAAGTAAAAATTGTAAATTGAGCAATGAAAATTGCACGGAGGTTTGCAATGCTTTTGTTGAAGATGAGTGAGAGTTGTTGAGAGCCATGTCGTGTCAGGGACAGGTAGGTGTCTGTCGTTTGCAATTCCCTGATAGCGAGACTGAGTCGGAGAAAGTCAGGAGAAAAGTGCGGATGTTGAATAATTAACTCACGCATAACGAATTGAATATTTGGCTAGCAAAGTAAGTAACTCGCCTTTGCCATGCCCTGCGACACGCTTTCCCACACACCTTAAATTAATTAAATACTAACTAAACTATACACCACTAACAATCATAGTTCATTATTCTAGTTGTAAACATTCTTAGAATTCTCACAGGTCATAGAAAATTGATTGAACAAAATGGACTCACTCAATTTAAGTATTTCCACTAAAACTAGAATGGGCATTTTGCATCGTGGCTTTTCTCTCATTAAATAATTAGCTCAAATAATTTACAAAACACTTACATTGGTAGATTAGAATTTTCCACTTGGATTTCTAAACTCTGAGATAGAATACTTATAATAATAATAACAATACTGATTTTGAATACAGTAATATGACAGAAAGAGCATTAATATTTTCCTTTAAATTGCTGATGTTGCTTGAGATTATAATTTGATTTATTATTGTTACGCTGCTGCTGTGCTGTGACTGACTGAGCTGTGTTCTTTTAGCTAAAAGCTAATAAAGCTACTACTACTATCTAAAAGCAGAGCAGAGCAAAATAATATTACTAGCATTGTTTACTCTAACATGATGAGGATCAGAGTTATTTTAGTAGCAGGTTGTTGTGTTAGCTGATTTTTGGTGGGTGTTAACATTCGATGATGTGACATGACAGCATATTTTCCATGTGTGATGTTTGACAGTCCACTGGGATGGCCCAGGGGACCGAGACACACCGAAAACAGTGGACCGCTCAAAGTCTGAAGATTCCGTGGGCACACCGGAAAAAACAAAGGCGGACAAAGAAGAGACTGAGAGTCAAAGTGCTCTCTATGACACGGGCATTAGCATGACTCTGACCCGAGATAGGGATCCCATTCTTAGTGACACCGAGGGGGAAGTTTCCGATTTTAGTTTAACCTCCCCTAAGAAAGACACTGCACGATTCACAGTCACCAGGTCCTTTGACGATATCAGTGGGGCGGATGTCTCTGGCTCTGCTGCGGATGTTGATGTCACGGACACATTGACCGTCGGAGTTGACGTCGAAGGGGATGATGCAGATGCAACTTATCAAGTACCAAGTCCGGCAGGATCAAACATCACAATCACGTCGGAAACACACGTGGCAGGAATTCCACTGGAATTAGAATATGAACTTCAACCTCAGATTTTAATGACAACAGGTCCGTTGACAATGACTACATCTACGTCTACGACGTATGTACAAGTGGACAAGGCTTGCAGTCCTCTCTTGTCGCTGGTGGGAACCCCAGACAAACCGGACACAATTAGTCGGTCACAGCAAATGTCTTTTGAAGCAATTGATGTGGCTGTAGGAACAAGTCCGACGGAAAGTCATGCAAAAGATGTTTTGACTCACTTGCATAATTTGACCACATTGTCCATTCCGGATGATGAGATTTACAAGACTTTGAAGAATAAAGAGATTGCCGATTCTGAAATTCGGGAAAAAACTAAAGCGGCTGTGGCACGCTCTGAAGGAATTGCGGTTAAATATTCACAAGATGAAGTACCTGAAAGGAGTCCTCCGAGTGTTGATGTTGAAGCTGAAGCGGATATTGAAAAGTCCCCAAGCATTGTTCATCCACGACTGACTTCCATTGACGACGATGAAATGCAATTTGATATGAGCATTGAGGACGAGCCTGCTCTCGTTCCGGAAGAAATTTCGGATGCTGTGGCTGAAAAGCCTCTAGGACAAAAGGAAAGAGATAGGAGTCCGCATAAGACATTTAAAATCACGCAAGTTTCTGAAATGACTGTAATCGACGAAAGGAGAGTCATGGGTGAGGGCAAAGTAGTTGAGCAAGTCATGGAGACGAAGAAAGTGGTAGAGAAAGTATTTAAGGACGGTGGCGAAAAATTGCCCGAGATGAAAACAGTAGATATTACAACTACAAAGAGAATTGAAGACACGATGAAAAGTGATGATAAATTAAAAGAGACAGGAGAAAAATTGAAGGAAACTAAAAAATCTGAAGGTGTTATTTTAGAATCAAAGAAAATTGAAGAAATAGTTTCGGTATCATTAAGAAGTGGTGATACTGTGACAGAAAAGAAAATAATGCCCGAAATGAAGAAAAGTGAGGAGAAAGTAACAGAGAAGAAAACTATGGGCGAGGAGTTGTCTGAATTCAAGAAGCTAGATGAGACAGTAACAGAAAAGAAAATTGTGGAAGGGAAATTGCCTGAATTAAAGAAACAGGATGAAAAGGTAACAGAGAAGAAAATTGTGGAAGAGAAAGTGCCTGAATTAAAGAAGCAGGAAGAGAAAGTAACAGAGAAAAAAATAATGGAAGAGAAATTGCCTGAATTAAAGAAAGTCGAGGAGAAATTAACAGAAAAGAAAATAATCGAAGAAAAAATATCTGAAAAGACAATATTTGATGAAAAATTATCGGAAATAAAAACAGTGGAAGATAAAGTCATTGGCGTGGCAAAGATTGGCCAAGAAATTGTTGGCTCGATGAAATCAGAGATTAAATTGATTTCCGGCAGCAGAATAGACACACAAAAACTGGAAGAAGACGTTAAAAGTAAAATGGCAAAGAGTAAAGTGCCTGAAATTGGAAAGGAGATAAATGTTTTGAGTTTGACTGACATAGAGATGGATAGTTCAAAGAAGTTTAGTCTTCTAGAGGATGATAAATCTGTGATAGGAAAAGAAGAAATGATAAAAAGAGAAAGTGTCCTGGAGATGCTGGACTCAGAAAGGCGAGAAGGTTTCGTTGATCGAAAATCAATCGCTACTGTTGAATCCCCTGATGCAGAAAAGAAAGACTTGCCGGAAAAGCTATTAAAGAAATTGGGTGCTACTGACGAGGACAAAGGAATTTTAAAAGTTGTCAGGACAGGAGAAAAGGAAAAAGAGCGCTCCGTGTCTCCTAAATCTCCAAAATATTCTTTGGAAAAAGATGAGGAATCAGAATTTCAAATTTTTGGAGGATTAGCTGAATTAAAACTGTCCGATGAGGATAAATCTGTTTCCACGTCGGAAAGTCCTCCAACAGTGCTTGAGGGAAAATTAGAAGAATCTGTTGAGAAAGTCGAAACATTTGACTCATCTAATATTCAAGAAACTTTCGAGGATAAAATTGAAAAGCACATTTCCTCCGTAAAGGAAACAAGGACTGAAAAATTAACTGTTTTGTCCGAAAAAGAAAGAGAAACGTCTCTTGAGGAACTGAAGGAATTAAAGGCAGAGGAAATAAAAGGATATGAAGGCGCTGGAGAAAGCGACGAGGAGAGTGAGATGGTTGTGGTGACTGAAAAATCCATCAAAATAATTGATTTAAGCGAAAAAGATGAAATAGAATACAGTGTTCCTACTGTGGCTGAAAAGGTGGTCGGGAAAAAATTTGACGACAAAACTGAGATAGATAAAGATTCAAAATTTCCAGAGAAACAATTTGAAGACATTAAATCAGATATTACAGTCAAAGTCGAGAAAGCTGCTGAAAAAGAAATGATTGTGGATAACAAATTTTCTGAAATAAAGGATGCAGTTATGGATGTAAAAGATAAGATGGATAAAAGTGTTACCCCCGAAAAGATAATCACAGTGGAAACAAAAGAATATATGGCAGGAGAAATACCAAAAGATTTAATATTTGAAAAAATTCAACAAGAGTTTAAATCTGAGCAGGGCGATGTATCTAGTTTCCGAATAAAGGAAACAATTTTCGTTAAAACTCAAGAGAAAGCCGGAGAGGTTGAAGAGAAAACAAAACAGGAAGTTACAGAGATCAAAGAGAAAGTTGTTGAGATTTTAGGCAAAGTCAAAAGTCATATTGATGAAACTGTGACTAGTGAAAGCAAGATCGTTTCAGAGGAGAAAGTGACTGAGAAGGACGAGAAGAAACAAATTTCTGTGATTGATGTGGTTGACAAAGCTAAAGACACTGGGAAAGAAATTGAAAAGATTTTACCTGCAGAGCAACATAAAGATGTGCATGTAATCAAAGATATCTCAAAAACAGAAATTGAAATAGTAAAGGAATTCAAGATGAAAGAAATTCCTTCTGTGGAAAAGAAAACAGACAAATTAGCTACAGAAGTCAAAGAAATTGAAATAGTAAAGGAATCCAAGATGAAGGAAGTTCCTTCTAAGGAAAAGAAAACAGACAAATTAGCCACAGAAGGTAAAGAATTTGCAAAGGAAGTGACTCAAGCCTTGCCATTTGTGCAGGAAAAGAAAGAAGTTAAATTTGAAACAATTAGTACCTTTACGGAGAAAGTTCCTGCGGATATTAAAAAGGACACTGTACAGCAGGAATTTGATAGCAAAGCAAAGGTGTTGAGTAAAATAGACGACATACAATTAGATGCGGCGAAAACACTCGGAAAAGATGTCGAAAAAATATCAAAAGAAAAAATTGATGTTTTCACAGCCGCAGCCTTACCAACAATAGAAAAGAAAACTGTAACGACCACTGTCGTTACGAAGGGAGCCCCTGAAATACACAGCACCATTACAAAGACAGAAACGAAAGTCACAGAAAGTATTCTATTCCCAGATGACTTTGATGGAGAAGAGGGGATGCAGGTCGTGGAGGAAGTCATGGGGAAAGTTGTAATGACTAAAGATGAGGGTGCACGAGGGGAAGCATTGGTTATAAAACCCGATCCCGCAAGATCATTCGATGACGTCATTTCAAATATAGAGACTGAAATCCTTAGTTTCTCTCTGGAACAAGAAGAAGAAATAAAGACGAAAGAGTTTAAATCCCTTTCACAAGTGGAGGGATTGCGAAAAGAAAGAATTGAAATAGATTCACACATCACTTCCGTCAAAACTTGGGATAATGACGGTAAAGATGTTTTCGCCGAAAGCGAAGTGAAAACAGATGGAAAAGAAATTAAGAAAACTGAAGTTATCACAGCAGAAGTTGTGCCTAAAATTGAAGAAAAGAAAACTGTAATAACTGTTATTACGAAGGAAGCCCCTGAAATTATCAGTGCAATTAAAAAGACGGATGAGAAATCCGAATCAAGGGAACAAGTCATTGTGCCTGACATCAAGAAGGAATATACGAAAGAAATAAGCGAAGAGATATTCAAAAAGGTGGAAATGAAAAAGGGAGAAAAGATGCCAGAAGCAATGACAGTTAAAGAATCAAAAGAGTCTGAAGATAAAACAATAGTTATAGAAAAAATAGGTGCTACGACTGAAGACAAAGCGATTAAAGAAATTTCTAGTTTAGTTGAATTTGAAGACCAGGAGAGAGTACAGAGTTCATCTGTAAAGACTGTCAAAGCAGAAGCTTCGTTAACAGGAATAACTACAACTTCTCAAAAGGAGCTACCAAAGAAAATGCCTTCGGAAGATAAATCAGATTCTTTTCAAAAATTCGAATTACCTCTCAAAAAAGAAGATTCAAGTAAAATGGCAGAGTCATTGACTTTGGTTGGAGTGGCGGGTTTGGGATTGACTGCCGCCGCCGTCTCCGTCAAAGAATTTTTCGCAAAGGGAGAAAAGACTCCTGAGACGGACATAAAAGAAAGCGTGTCTACCCCTGAAAGAGCTCTCTATGAGTCCGGAATGGAAGAAGAATTATCCACCACCCTGGAAGTAACTTCATTAGCAAATGACGACAGCAGAGGAATAGAAATACCCGGGATGGGTATCATGGAAGAAAGTCTGCCTGAGGAACTACTGTCTTTGGAATTGGAAAGTGGACAGGGATTCACAAGCTCTCCTTCTATTTCTGAAAGTATTCCTTTCCCAGATGATTATATTAGAGAAGGAGGGATGCAAGTTGTGGAGGAAGTCATGGAGAAAGTGGTGATGACCAAAGATGAGGGTGCACGAGGGGAAGCATTGGTTATGAAACCCGATACCTCAAGATCAGTCGATGATGTTATTTCAGATTTAGAAACTGAGATCATAAGTTTCTCTCTTGAACAAGAAGAAGAAATAAAATCGAAGCAGTTTAAATCCCTTTCACAAGTGGAAGGATTGAGAAAAGAAAAAATTGAAATAGATTCACACATCACTTCCGTCAAAACTTGGGATAATAACCGTAAAGATATTTTCACCGAAAGCGATGTGAAAACAGATGACAAAGAAATTGAAAAAATAATCGTGGAAGAGAAATCAGAAACTGTAACTGAAATCAAGGGCGAAGAGAAAATTGTGGAGAAAGATGTTGATAAAGATGTAAAAGTTGAACACAAAGATGTTGTTGATTCAACAGCCTTGAAAGAAAAATCAATCGATAAAATTAGTGATGAAACAATGAAGTTAGTTGATAAATCCACAGTAAAGGAAATTTCTGCGAAAGCTGTATCTGTTGAGAAAATTATGGAAAAGTCTCCAGTAAAGGAAATTTCTACCGAAGCTTCATCTGTTGAGAAAAAAGTTGAAATTTCGGAACAAAAGGTAATTCAATTAAAAAAAGAAATTCAATTGCCAACTGAACCTGCAAAAGAAGTTGAATTGAAAGCTACTCCGACAGCAGAAATTGATCAAAAAGAAATTACGAAGGAAAAGTCGCCTGAAGCAAAAGTAGTCTTGGTTGAAGTTGCAGAAATGCAATTGAAATTGGATAAAAAATTGTTGGAAGAACAAAAGCCTATTATAAAAGTAGATTCCAAACCTATTCAGGAATCGGCAGAAAAAGTAGTTAAAACTTCAGAGCCTATACTTACGGAAGACAAGAAAGAAATAAAAATCGAGAAGACAGACGCAGAAATATCATCCGAGAAAAAAGTCACTTTGGAAAAAGATTTAAAATCTGTCGAAAAGTTACCAGAAAAGAAAATAACTGTGGAAAAAGATTTAACATCTGCCGAAAAGTCCCCAGTGAAGGAAATTAAAACCGTAGAAAAACTCTTGCCAGAAAGAAAAGAATCGGCGGAGAAAGTTGAAATCGTTGAAGTTTTTGAAAAAATGAAGATAACGAAAGAAATGTCCGCGGTAGCACCTCAAACTGCTGGGGAAAGCAGTACTACGGTTACTTCAGAAAAATCAACGGCAGAGAGAATGACACCTGAGGAAGAACAAGAAATAATTGAAACTATCGTAAAATCTGAACATAAGATGACAAGCTCTAAAGACTCAATGAGCGATTCATTTAAGCAACTTTCTCAGGATGACAAATCTGAGTCCACAGAACCTCCTTTGTCACTCGACGAGGAAATAGCCCGCCTTGAAAAAGAAATATTTGATACAGGAGCCGGAGAGCGTGAAGAGGAGGAACTTTTCCCCCAATCTTCATTTGCAACAGCTTCACAACCTGTTGCTAAGATTTCACTTCCAATTGTGGAAACAGAAAAGTCTCCCCTCCGATCACCATCTTCAACCATGTTAAAAGATCTTGAGCATTTGTCCCCAATTAAGGAGAAGCCGGACATATCCGTGTTTCAAGAACAATTTCAAATGAAATCTCCACTACAAGAAACCGTAACTGAAACAAAATCAACAGTTGTAACAGTTTCCTCTGTTTCGACATATAAACAACCACAAGATATTCTTAATGGAAGTCAGATCAGTTTTGATGAGCTGGAAGAACAGATTTTGGGAGAAACTCCAAAGGAAAAGACAACTGTGGTCAAAAGAACCGTGGTCAAACACGCCCCGACTACAATGAAGCTAATTTTGTCGGGTGATGTTGAAGTCACTGAGGAAATAATTCAGAAAGTTGTGGCGGATGATGACATTCGTAGAAAACATACAACTCCAATTGTGGATGTCTTGTTACCAAGTATGGAACCGACAATCGAGGTTGAGGAAATTCGTATTATAAAGAAAGAACCGATTGCCTCAACAAGTTCAGCATTGAAAAGTGACACAGAAATTGTTCAGGAAATTGGGGAAACAATTTCTAGCGATTTTTCCCCAGAGAAAATTGCGAGGAAAAAGCCGGGTCAATTAATTAGCGATGTTGAGAAATTAGTGGAAGAAGCTCGAGAAGCAGCGTCGCAAATTAAGCGTGAGGTGAAAATGCTGAGACCTGATTTGACTCCCACACCTACAGATCAAGCCATGACTCCTATGCTCAAAGCCATGCTCGGACTCAGCGAGGCTTTCGATGATGATAAATTGGAAACTGTCGTTGAGGCTGCTGAAGAAAAAGTTGTCGTTCCTTCTGCACCCGAAGAAAGTATTTTAACTGATAAAGAAAAGATTGGTAGTAAAGTAGAAAAACACATTACAACTACAACAGAAGAAAAAGACGGCAAAAGCCAAACTACAATAGTTGAAACAATCACTGTTCAAACTATAAAAGGAGATCAAGGTCCACTAACAAGAGAAGTTACTGTAACTAAAAGTGAAATTATAAGAGAGAAAGTTGATGAAATTAAAGGAGACATGGGAAAAGAAATTTCGAAAACAGTAACTAAAATTGATACACTAGAAAGGTCTCCTGAAAAAGAAGTTAAAGAATTAGAAATCGAAAAATCTCCTGCAAAAGAAAGCAAAGTATTAGGAATTGAGAAAACTGAAGAAAAAGAAACAAAAGAAATAAAAATTGAGGAATCTCCCGAAAAGGAAGTAAAGGTTGATACAGATGAAAAATCATCACAGAAAGTAGCTAAGGTTGCTACAGAAGAAAAATCTCCACAGAAAGAAGTTAAGCAATCAAAATTAGAAAAGTCGCCAGAGAAGGGAACTGAAGATGTAAAAATTGATAAATCTCCTGAGAAAGAAGCAAAATCTCCAGAGAAAGTATTCAAAGAACTAAAGGTTGAAAAATCTCCGGAAAGAGAAATTAAAGAAATAGAGGTTGAAAAATCTCCGGAGAAAGTAGTTAAAGAAATAGCAGTTGAGAAATCGTTAGAAAAAGAAATTAAAGATATAAAAATTGAAACGTCATCGGTTAAAGAAACTCAAAAAACAGCCGTCGAGAAATCTCCTGTTATAGAATCTGAAATTGAAGGATCACTAGAAAAACAACTAAAAGCCGAAAAATCAACAGAAAAGGATTCAAAATCACCTGAAAAATTAGAATTATTGACAGCGGAAGAATCAGCACAAGATGATACACTGTCTTCGTCGTCGATGACCGAAACCAGTGATTTGGGAAGCTACGATATCAAATCGGCTTCTGAGGTTAATCTCGAAATGAAGAAAATAATCGAAGAGGCTGAAGAAACGGCTGCTTCGCCCGAATTAACAAAATTGGTTGAAAAATCTCCTGAAAAAGAAAGCATATCGTCTGTACAATTGCCTTCGGCAGATAAATTCGTGGAAAAAGATTCCGTGAAGCCGATTGACGAAGTGAAAGTAGAGAAAGGTGTTGTACTCACAACCGCAACACAGGAAAGTCAAGTTGTGACTACGGAAGCTATCGAAGTTTTTGATGTGACAACAACCGGAATTCAATCTGTGAGTCATGGTGAAGATAAGATTGGAGATGAGCCTTCGTCACCTCCTAAAGATTTTAGAAAGGCCATGTATTTCCAGGAGTACACTCGAGCTGAACCTATGCGTGATATGGGCCCGCTGGAAAGAGTCCCATCGCCTCCAACGTCAACAACTTTAATAAAACCTCGCTCGCCAGTCACCGAGCATAAATTTATTTCCCAGGAGGAATTAGTTCGGGAAATTAAAATTTCTTACGAGTACGGCGAACCTTCAGTATATCAACGAATCTCGCCGAGCAAAGAGAGGAAATCATTTTTCATCGACAAAGAAATCGTTGATGACGACTCAAAAGATATCGACACACGAGAAGAGGATGTAAGTCGACGGGTGAGTGATCCTCAAACTTACTTGTCTGAGCAAAAAGAAAAATCTCGTCATAGCTCTGCAGAATCTTCATCGTCCTCGTCACCTAAAAAAGACATGAAAGCATCAACGGAACGTGTCATAACTTCCCCAAGTCAGATGACTTTTGCCACGGAAGTTGTTCAGCAAACTCCCCAACACATTCAAGATAATGTGTTTGCGAGGAGTGAGATTGCTGATAACAGAAAAGAAGCCTCTCCATCCGCTTCAGTCCAAAAGAAAGCCACCGCCATGGAAGAACAAAAGAAAATCTTGAAATTGACGGGCTCGCGAAAGGTTTCATTGGAAGAAGGGAAATCCTCACGCCGGCACTTTGGACCCACGAAACTCGTAGGCAAGCGACATCGCTCTGTATATTCTATGCCAGACTTAGAATATCAGATTCAATTCCCCCCAGAAATGCCACGCCCTAAATCCGCTCCTGCTATCATCACTTCAGAAGTTTTTGTCAAAACTCTCGATTTCGTTTATTCACAACGAGGTCAATTGACAGAATCTGCTTATCAAGCATTTCAAGACGGCCGAACAGTTTTCATCGGATCATCATCTGAGGGAACTCAGGAAGAAAGTTTCCTTCCCTCAGCAGGGTCGCCTACTAACGGCCGTTCGTCTGAAGACGAAAAATCTAAAACCGAATCACACTCTAGCTCACAAGTATCTGCTACAAAAGAATCCGAATTATTGCGTTCATCCGCTGCAACAACTACATCTTCGCCATCAAGTCACAGCCACAGTCACAGCCGGGAATTGTCAGATGTCCCCAGTGGTGGTTTGAGTCAACAAATTTCTTCAGCTGCTTCGTCAGTCGCATCTGATTATTCGAGCAAAATAACTCCTCCGTCTCCAGCGGGTAGCTCTCCTCGCGGAAAACTATCCGTTTCAGACGATGGAATTGAATCTCCTGGAAGGAAATCCTCTACGGAGGGTTCCTCCGAATCTCCTCATTTGGCTCGTGGAGGAGGCTCTCAATCCATTTCCGCATCTGTGTCAGAAAAATCTTCTTCTGGACCAACAAGATCGTCGTCCTCAGCATCCGCATCTGGAACTGCATCTTCTTCAGAAAGCAAACACGCTTCTGCCTCAGCATCCGAAGTCGTTTCGTCAACAACGTCCACTTCTCGCTCCGTGTCTGATGCTTCAACTAAATCCTCTTCATCTAAATCATCTTCATCCAGCTCATCATCTTCGTCTAAAAAAGGAACATCAAGCTCAGTGACGTCTGTGTCTCATCAATCTCATTCCCCAGGGCGGGTTTCTTCGGTGGCTTCGGAGGAGGGTGGGTTAGTTGCGTCAGGGGGCTCAGGTAGTCTTTCCCGGTCGTCTTTAGCATCCTCTCCAATCTCAATCTCGGGGTCAGAATCTCGAACGTCAGAGTCGACTGAGTTGCAAATCACTCGATTGTCACCACCTCGTGTAGATTCCAGTGGGGCCTATCCCACCGTTGTTGAGTCTCTTGCACCTTTCATCCAATTCTCTTTCTCCGTTAAAGGTAAATCACATATAAATAAAATATAAAAATATTCATATTTCAATTTAATTGACTTCATTTATTCAAAACTAGAATTTTTATAGAAATGAATTGGTTCGTTTTATTGGTGATCCTTCGTTTATGGTTGTTTTCATAATTTGATAAATATAATCTTCAACTTGGTTAATGTAATTATTATTGCAAAATAATTCTAACAAGATTCGTTCGTTCGCACTGACTTACTAATTCTTGAGTTGTTGAGCAAGGTATGGCAATGTAGAAAGCAATGTCGCTCGCTTTGAACTTACATTTTCTTCATATATGTTTCCAATTACCGCGATTGTTTTCATTTTCTTTGGTGAAATTATAAGCAAAGCATTGCAAACCTCCGTTCGTTTGGTTTGTATTAATATATTTTCTTAGATTTACATTTGATTCGTGCAGTGTTTCGTATTGCTAGCATTATAGTTAAAATAAATTACAATTAACATTCCTAATTTAGCAAAATACAATAATAATGGGGAATAATCAGTAAATATATTATTTATCATGTATTTTTAAAAGACAATGTTAATTATAAACTGACAATTATAGTTTAAAACTAAAATTACTTGAATGAGCTAACATAACCCTCTACATAGGTGAAGACGGCTCTGCTTCCCTCGATCAGCAGCAGCAGCCACAACAACATCAACCAGAGTCTCCCATCGAAGAATACGAATCCTTCTCCGTGTCGCCCACAGATAAAGCAAAAGAATGCGAATCGGAGAAGAGTCCGCGCTAAGCAGTGGCTCAATGAATAACAGTCGGAGTCGCGGACCCAGAACCCTCCGTCCAGAATCCCCGCTTTTAAATGACGAGCACGCTTTAACAGATGTCGAAGATTTAGACGAAAATCGTCCTCCCGCCGTTGTAGTCAGTGCTACCGATGTTTTGCAGCTGCCTACAGCGGCGATCCAGGCTGAATTGACTGACACAGAAATGCTTTCTTCAGAAAATGACGATGACGAGGAAGACGGGGAAATAGTAGTCGCCCATTGTTCTGAAGAACATGTTGAACAATTTTTGCAAGAGTTCGGAGATCAAGGAGAAATCGTTATCGAGGGTGATGCCGGAGAAAGAACTACCGTTTTGAGTCAGTCTCGCATTCCCCATTCATCCACTACCTTGCAAGTCGATAATAGAGACGAAGAAGTGTTGACCGATGTTGAAGATGTTGAAGGAAATGAAGATGATTTTACTGTGGATATTATTGACATGGATACACAAGCAGCAATGGCAGAGGGATTTTTCATAGAATTTCCCATGCTAAATTCTGATAATGGTGAAGTCATGATCTCATGCTCTGAAAGAATCCCCGAGGAAGAGCTAAATCGCAATTTGCTTATTATTGGAGGTGGCAATGACGACGCTCTTACCGACGTAGAAGATTTAGACGATTTTGAAGTACACAATGCTGCAGACCGAATTCGGAGGGCAAATCCGACCCCAGAGTTAATAATTGACCCTATGACAGACGAAGAGAATTTAGATCCGAGTAGACGCTCTTCCTATATTAGCGGTCTTCAGGTTGACCCGAGGTCGATTACACCTTCCGATGTTGGTGATGAACGTCTCTACGACGATATCACTGACGAAGAAGATATGATTGACTACGATGCGAGAAATGTGTCTTCTGGGGCTTCGAGTTTTCCCGGAAGAAAAGCGGCACCAAAATCCTTGCTTGAAATTGCGGAAAAGGATGAGGGAGCTTTGACAGATTGTGAAGATTTGTCAGACTCTTCTGCAGATGATGAAAAAGATGACGAATGGGCAGATGTGAAAAAACAAGCCGAGGAAATGGTGGAAAACATTTTAACTTTGAATTCAGCTTCCAAAGTCACAATGCAGGAAAAGAATACGGAGGAAGATGTTTGTGAAAGTGAGACGGATGATGATGAAATCGAATGCGAGTCTGTTGACTCAAAAAAGTTGACTCCACGCCTTGTTTTGTATCAGGGCAAAGAAAACAATGACTCTGATGATGAAAAAGGTGCTGGTGGTGGCGACGTGACGGATGTTGAAGATATGTACTTGGAAGCAGAAACACCCGGAACTCCCCAAGCTTCAACTTCTTCAGTATTCTGGACGGAGGAGGATGGTAAATTAATTGACGAAATCATGGATGCTAACTGCTCTAATGTTTCGGTCAAAGATTCCGAAAAATTTAGCTCCCAAACGCGTTCTGCGAATAAAAATGAGAAAATCGAAAGTCTTCAACTATTATTGCCGAATCAACATGATGATCCAACCACAGATGTGGAGGATATCGATGACATTGTTTCCCCGAACAGGACTGATTCCGGAGTTCAGATTGTGGTGAGTCCTGGAAGTCCAGACAAGGGAGTCCAGTCCAGTGGCAATGTTTGCAGACGCCGCTCAAGGAAGAAGCACGTGAAAAGAAGTTCTAGAGGTTTATTGACATTTTTTATGTGTCACGAGAAAGAAACATGCCACGACAAGCCACTCACACACTCTCCGTCATTTTTACTATTCTTAATTTTGAATTCCAGCTGACTCGTCTTAAGTTTCGCTTGTTTTTAGCCATAGAGATGATAATTCAGCTTGAGCTTCGTAGAGCGGTCTCTCTGTATGTCAGCAGAAGAGTATATAGAAGGAGTCGCGTCTGTAAGATCAATTTAAACCTAAAAAACAAAAAAAAAGTCCATCTACTAATGTAGTAGAGAATTTCATTTAAAAAAGAATCAACCCTTTCCGTTATTAACCTTTCATTAGTGTAAATTATAAACTTCAAGTTATGTAAATACCAAACTTCAACTTGAGTTTTTTGTGTTGTACTGTACTTATGCCATGCCTATACCTGTACGAGTTAAATTGCAATGTAGATTATTTGTTTCCAGAGCGAGATTCCATACAATCACAATTAGGAGCTGATGCTGCGGAAGTGCACTCAGGTAAGGCATCTCCACCACATCTATAGTTTCCCAAAACCCGTCATTTTTTGTTGTAATTTTATTTTATTTCCTTATTTTCGGATTACAATTTCAGTTGAATTTTTTATCCATTTCTAATTCAGTTCATTTAAAATTACTACCTACGCGATTTTTTTAACTTAATTTTTTGTTATAACTTATTTTTTGGATTTTCTCTCATCAGCCAAAATACACGAAAACCTAATGAAAAGATCTGAGCTATTTTGACTTTACTACTACTACATTATTGATTCATAATATGTGACTTCCAAAGACCGACTGTGTGAAATTTGAAATATACAATACTGTTTTCTGTATCTGTATTCGACATCTCGTGTTCTTCTTGTTCATATGTAATTTGTACTGGTGCTGCTTTTTCCTTTTTTCTTGTGTAATATCGTGACAATCTTTTTTTGGTTGTTTTTGTGAAGTTCCGGCTTGACATGACAGCCTTTGTTGCTGATTTTTCTTTGCCCTGCATGCTCTCTCTGCAATGGCAGTGCACAAAAAATTACTGTTGTATTTTCACCCACGGAATTCCTCGAAACTGATTCTTTATGTCGCAAATGGGCTGTTCTGTTTTTACTATTATTATTGTGTCGTTTTTGGGTACCCTGTGGCTGTTGCTCTGTCTTTTCCTTTCTCTACTTGTTTTTTACCCGTCATCTGTTGCTAGACTCTGCGTACGATTGACAAAGCCCGATAAAAATCTGAGTGTAGAGAAAATATTGAATTGGAGGCAAAAAGTAGTAGATGAGAGTTGTGTGCTTTAATTGTTGTGGTATGATGATGATCATGATGATGATGATGGAATTGGAAACTAAGGAGGAAATCGAAAAAGTCCAATCATCCTAGTAGACTCTGATGATGGGAAGGCGAGTCCGATTCACGCAGAAATCAAATTGCTTGTCAGAACTTCTGAGAATGGAAGGGAAAGTGTAGAGATTAGAAGTTTGAGGGAAAGACTTGTTCCAGCTTCTCCAGAATTCGGTTTCGATGAGACCGAGAGAACTGAATCTCCAATTTTAACTCAAAAACTCGTGGTCAGATTTCAAGAAGGTCGGTCGTCTTTTCACTTTCCTCCTTTTTATCATCGTTGCGTTCTTGTCTTGTTCATCCCCAAGTCCGTTGCATGCTATACTTTCTCCCTGGGGCGTGAAAAACTTTTAAAATCTGTTTGCTACTATTTCTTTCAACTAATTCTGTCTACAATTAATTATTTCTCGTGTGTGGCTATTCTTCTCACCTTTCTCTTTGTAAGAACCTCCCCTTTCCTATTCATGTCTTTGTACCTACTGGGACGCGGTGGATTTCTGCGTGCTGTATATTTACTACTAACAGTACATATCTCTCGGTCTTCCGCTTTAATTAACACGACTTGGACAGAAAACTACCCACAGTAAAAACTTACATCAAACTTCTCAAATAATAATCAAGTAAATGTTATTAAAAAATAAAGACTAATCAAAATCCGCCTTTGAAATTTAAAACCATTAAAATTCAACCCGACTCACAGTATTTGTGTTCGCCTGTTCAACTGATATGATCCTAACAACTGATTACAACAATAAATATAACGAGGCAGATGATGTACTAAACAAAAATGCAAATGAATGGAAAAGTTAACTGAATTAAATTCTGCAGATCCAATTCACGTGGAAAGTATTGAGGTAGGAGAGCAAGAGACGGGAGAAACGATTGACATTTCAGATTTAGTGGATGAACCATCTCCTTCTCATCCTAGATCCTTCCAAGATTGTTTGAAAAGCACAACCACAACGACCACAAGAGTCACAAAATTTAGTTCGAATGGTGAGGGCGGTGAGCCTGTATCTGTGACATCCAAGAAAACCAATGTAGTTACTACCTCCGGAGGAGTGGACTTTGTGGAAATCACGTCCGACGAAGAAAATGATTCTTCCCTCCCTTCCTATTCCCAATCTCAGTCCAAGTCTCGCCAATGGGAACCAGTCGAAGAACCCATCTCAACAGATGAAGATGTCGTTTCTGTGACGTCACTCACTTCTCAGACGCTTTCTCCACAGTGGACGACGAGGACAACAACAACAACAATCCGTGAAATTGTAGAACCAGAACGTTTGGTTAACATTGAAGAAGAATTCGAGCGAGAGCTGGAAAAATTAATAACTCCACAAGCTGAAGAACCACTTTCACAAGAAGAAGAACAATTTTTGTACACCTCAAATGACGCAAATGGGAAGAACGAAGAGCCAGATGCGGATTTTGAAAATCAAATGGAAGATGAACCTTCCCCAAGCCCCTCATACTCACCAAATATGTCAACGACGAAAGCCTTTGGAGGTGAAATTGTGGATGACATTATTGCCGAGGCACTTTCAGCACTCCAATCTAATCCTGAAGAAGATGAAGAGCAACAATTGATACAACGACTCCAAGAACAACAAGATTTAGAAGAAGAAGAATGGCAAAGGAGCCAAAGAGTAGATGAAGAGTACCAATACGAAAATCAAGATTTCGAAGAAAGGGAAAGTTCTCCAGTAACATTTCCAAGTGAGCCAGAACCTTTTTTCAAAGCAGATCTGGAACCAACGGCATATTTGGAGCTGGATGAACCACAAAATCAACCTGAGTTGTCACCCAATGTTGCTCAAAGCGTAGACAACGATGTAGAAATCGAAACTCCTTCGGAACCCCTTCCTTCTCCAAATACTACAAAGGACAACGAGAGTGTGGAAGCTCGCGTAAGTTTTCCTGAAGGCAACGTTGATGTTAGCGTAAGTGAGGAGGCGACTACTTCTGCAATTGAAGAAAATGTTGATGTAGGAGAAAAAGACTTGAATAATTCCGTCACCTCTCCTCCTCCTGAACCCACTCCTCCTTCCACTGCCACAACAGCGACGACCTCTTCGTCGAGAAAAAATAAAAATAAGAAAAAGAAAGGGAAGAAAAACGGAGGGGCACAACCTTCTTTAGAGAAAGCAATTTCGAAAGAATCCAGTCCTGATTCAGAAGTACAAGAGCCTTAACGTAAGTTTATCGCTTTTTTATGATTTTCTTTTATATTTTGATTTTAATTTGATTTGCCGTCAATGATTTTTGTGATGGTGGTGGTGGGCTGTTCGGTGGTCATAACGGTGAAGTATTAATGTTCGTTGGTGCTAAATGTAAGATCGTTGATGTGTACATGTCTCGTCATTCGCTGCTTCTTTTAAGTTGATTGCATAACAAATACCAATTACAAAGGCAAGAACAAGGGCATGCAGGTCAACATCATTAGTTGATATATTTATAATTCGATTTCAATGCGAAAGGAATTATTCTCATGTGATTCCAACTAATTGCGATTCCATTGCATGATGACATTGTAATAGTAATGTTTTAGAGGAAAATATTCACGTTTCGTAGGCGGCTTCGTTTTTTATTTGTTCATCCAGCAGCAGGTATGTTTTACGTAACATTGAAATGACATGGTGTCGTGTGGGATCGGAAGTTAAAATTGAGTCACAGTGCGGGATATTGAATTTCAATTGATTTTGAAAAAGATGTGTTTTGGTCTTGATGGTTTTCCATTTCAGTTTCCCTCTCTATAATTATTTACTGATTTTTCCAAAGTTTTTCCTGTTTGGTTTTTTGACGAGAGTTGTTCCTCTAAATAGAATTCCTGTCTGTTGTAGTTAAAATGGAAAGATTGTTTAGAATGATTTATGATGATGCTGTATATCAGAAGTTGTACGTATGGAAATGGTTTATGTAAACTTGTTAGTTGCGTCGGGCTCTCGGACAAAAAGCGAGGATGTTGACGTGACAGCCTCACCGTCCCGCGTTGTTGAGAGTGTAGGGACATTTGGGGAGAGAAAGGCTTTTTGGCGTGAGAAAGATGATGAGGAACGTAAGAAGAGGGAATCCATGTCCTCGATCGAGGATTACACGCAAGGAGTTGAAAATTCTGCATTTGTCGGCATCGAAACAATTGACCAAGCAGAAGAAGAAGAACCAGCTTTTAAAGCCATTGCCGTTACCACTACAACCACAGCAGCAACACGTCCACAAAGAACGCCAAGCCCTTATGAAATCGAAAGAAGCAAAGAAGCCATTTTCCTAGACACTGATGATCCCGATCAAGAAGAAGAACTGGACCTCGATGATTTGGTTCAGTTCCAGTACAACAACCAGACCATGACGATGTCGTCGTCATCCCAAAAACTGCCCAAGACATCCACCTCATCAGACACCATGGAAGTTCTCAAGTCGAGTCCAGAGAGAAAAGTTTTATTTGCCATTGGCTCCCGAGAAGATGAATCTCTTGATGATGAAGATATGAGTCAGAGCCAGAGCAGTGTAATGAGCACAACCAGTTCACGTCCACCCATGCAAATCAGCAGGGACATTTTTCAAACAACAGACATTATGACCGAGAGCGTCGAGTCTAGTAGAAGTATAAGTAGCCAAGCAGAAAGTGGGCAAAGGTCGATTGCCACACCACCAGTTCCAGTAACGACCGCGTCTTCTACTTCTTCGACGCTGGAGAAGAGTGAGATTGAAAAAAGCGAGAAATCTCCAAGTGAGTCGTCCAAGGTGGTGTTGACAGACTCGAGATTAGAAGAAGTCAGACATGCTGCAAGTTCACTCGTGTCAGAAATCGAATCCACAGTGGAGGAAAAGCTAGGCATGGAAGCAGCACTGCCAAAGCCGTCACAACCTTCAAGTGTTGATATTACGGACGAAGAGCTTCTTTCCACTGGAGATGTTTCTTCACCCGAACCTCCAAGATCTTCCAAGGTAAATTCTATATAAAATATGCATTTCACGTGTGCAAACATGAGGTATGGAGACCTGTAAATAAAAAACGCAAATTGCAAAACAACGGAACAGGTTAGTAATTGCTATTGGAGCTGATAATGGTGCCATTATAAGGCTATTAAGGAGTTGGACTAGGCCCCTTTATCAGCTCTAATTGTAATTCTGTGAGAGACACATTAGAAAATTCATTTCGTTCTTAGAAAAGAAACGTTTCCTTTTTATGTTTTGTATTTGTTGGTCTCAGTGTCTCGGTAACTTTTAGTATACCTAAGTTATTTTGTTTGATTTCAATTATTCATGCTGTATTGAATTGTTTATTGGATACAGGTTCTGCAACAGCAACACAGCGAGCAAACAAGTGAACCACACAGTGAACAAAAGTTAGGTTCTGGTCTACAAACAGAGGTTGGCACACCAGATGCACATACGATTGTTTCTTCGTCCTCTGGTGAGTTTTTCACCGCTCCTGAAGACAGTACGTTGAAAAGCTCATCTGATGAACCGTCAAGGCCAAAATCCTGGGACTCGTCTCTCCTTGGACAAGTTTCAAATAATTTCCCATCGTCAGGCTCGGGTGGCTCGGAATATCAGACTGCGTTGAGTGCAGCTTCAGCTGGCTCTTCCTCTGAGAGTTACTTAGGCAGCTTATCAAGTGATGCATCTGCATCGGAGACTTTGGTAGCATCTCAGATCGATCTTGGAAGAGATCTTTTGCCTGAAGATGAAGACGACGATGA
This sequence comes from Pogonognathellus longicornis, assembly GCA_034694085.1. NCBI lineage: Eukaryota > Metazoa > Arthropoda > Collembola > Entomobryomorpha > Tomoceridae > Pogonognathellus > Pogonognathellus longicornis. The sequence continues at coordinate 69,671 of JAQFYB010000054.1, forward strand.
AGATGACGATAAACATCATGGCAGACAATCCTCAGCATCTGAATTGGAACAACAATATCAACAGCAAAACCAACAACAATCATTCTCTCAACAATTCAGCGTTGAAAGAGAAGATCTACCGGGCACAACAACAACGACAACAACATCACGCTCTGTTCATTGCGAAGCCAGACAAAGTGAATCGGAAACTGGGGGATCGGGTCTTCCAGTGACGCTTACATCATCCACATCTGGAACCACCGTTTGTACTCAAGTTGAAACCACATACGAAGCTCGTGTACGAGGAGATCCTGAGTTGGCCGATGATCAAGAAGGAAATCTTATGATGTTGGAATCAACGTCTCCTGCTGAACTCATGGTTGGAGGGCGTTCTTCAACTAGAACTCATAGACGAGCAGAGAGTCAGTCGTGGAGCGACTCCCTTTTGTATGGAATTGAGGAGAAACTAGAAGACGAACAACTTAAAGACATCATATTCCAAGGAGAAGAAGAAATTTCTGATTTGTTCGAGCGAGAACCCTCTGAGGAGGTTGATGATCCTGTAGAAAGACCAATAACACCGGAACCGATATTTTCACCTGATGAGAGAAAGCGACTCTACTACCCCGGCTCTTCCTTCGATGTTGATACTTCCAAAGACCCAAGCTGTGAGTCAGAGACAGATATTGTGGAAGAGTTCAGTGGGTTGACTCAAGGGGTTCCTGACTATGCAATGGAGCAATGTATGTTCGAGCGAGGAATGACGGCTCAGCGATTGGAAGATATTGAGGAGGAAGGCTCTCTGAAAAATTCTCCAAAATCAGTTCAAAGTCTTGAAATGGGTTCATCCATCCCCGAAATGGACACAAGAAATGGGAGTGCGAATGGGAGCACGAGTGTAAATGGCAGTAGTAATGGAAATGGGGACAAAACTTGTCGGCCTGGCTCAAGGGAGTCTTCATCATCTCTTAAGGAATTTGAAACTCTCGAGTCTGCCATGTTTGAAGAATTCGTTGATAAAACTAAAGAAGAGCCGCTTCTGTCTGAAATCGAAGAAGGACATGAATCACAATTCTCTGAGGAATCCGACGAAACGGAAATGTGTGGAGAGCCTGACCCTTACGATGGCGATTTGGATAATGATGACAGAATGATGAAAATGCTCCACGAGAAATTTGAGATGGTCCAAGACTCATCGGACATCACAGACATTCCTGAATACGTTGAAGAGACTTTAGATCCCATGGCATTTTTTACAACTACCGTTATGGAACTTCGATCTCCCGAAACAACCGAGAGCTCTCAAATTGACGACTTTCTTGCACGAAGTGAATTAATTGGAACTACAGATGCAGACTCAAGTTTAGAATTCAGACTCGAAACTTCAGAGAAAGATAAATTTACGAAAATCGGAGGAAGTAGAAATGACACTAAAATGACGTCAAGCGGTGATTCACTGGATGAGCAAAGTGGAAGGAATCTCATGGAAGTCTCCAGAGACTCTTTGGATTTTGATCTTGAACCACAACCTGAATTGCCTGAACATTCCACGGGAATTACAGACGACAATATAATGACAGACTCTTTGCTTCAATCTTTAGCTGCGTCTGCCCAACCAAGAAATGAACTTGTGGAAAGCATCACAAAAGCAAGTCATAGCAGCCACAGTCCAATGACAGACTCTCTTGAACTTCAAACAGGACAACCCCTTCCTCTCATGACCGAATCTTCCGATTCTTTGAATATGGGTGGAAACAAATCGTCATCAGGTGACGATAAATCCTCTTCAGCTTGGCCATTAGCCTCTCATGGTCCTATGCTCACATCCACAGACTCATTAGAAGGACCTGGTGAAGCTGCGGGAGGAGAATTACCCAGCGCTTCTTCCACAACAACAGACACCGGAGCAGATGCAGCGATGTGGTCAAGTGGCGGCGGCTCTGCCTCAACGCTAGTCTCAAGCCAAGAAGATCTCACGCTGGAAAATGTTTACCTACCTTAAATCAAACCGAAAACTTTCTTATCCAGCTTTTGCAAAATAATGGCAAAATTTCAAACGATTTCAAAGGACAGGACAGAGGTCAAGGTCAATTCTTATTCTCTATAGTCTCTTCTTCACAGTGTCTTGTCCCCGTGTCTTGTGATTTGATGTCTTGGTATAATTTCTTATTTTTGTTTCATTTTGTAAAAGCACTTTTTATTCTGCCCGTGTGTTTTAGGATGAGCATCTCTTTATTTTTTCTCAAACATGGCCTTGATTTACTTCTTTTTGTTCAGTTCTCAGTCCTGTTACCACGTCGTCATTTATTATCCTTCCGTTCTTGCACTGCTACATACATACCTATAGTCGCCTAGTGGATTTATTACAGCCGTAGTGTTACAGTCAACGACAATTTGTATCATCTCTCTGCGATGGACCACGGTAAAATATTAAGTCGATGGAAAATGCTTTTACTAGACTAAAAAAAGTTGTATGGAACATATAAAAAAGTTATTGCGAGGTGTCTGGAGAAGGAAACAAATCTCATTTATTTATTCTTGACTATTCCCCAATCGTCTGGACAAATCTACTTCTGTGTTAACGTACAACGCGTTACTTGCTTTTTCTTGATGCAATAGAAAGAAAGTACTCTCCTTTAGTTGCAGACTCTGCTGTAATGTACGTAATGTTTTTTCTGTTGGAGAAATTGTTAACGGAGTCTGTAGAGTGAGGTAGTTCGCCATTTCTCACTCAAGAGTTGCTGTAGAATGTAGTTATAGCCCTATACTAGTAAAGAGTCATACAGAGACAGTCAACCTGTAGGATTTCTTCCTTGGCCTCTTTCCACCGCCAATAATCTCCCGTCCAGGTGAGTCAAGCTCTTGCACACGAAAATAACATCCCCTGTCGTATTCATCACGTCGTATGAAACTCTCGAGTTATTGAGTGACAGTGGTGATGGTGATACATAGTAAATAGCAATTTGCTGGTGTGGAAACTTTCTCCATTACTCCCCTTTTATTGATTTATTTTATAAATATTGTCAACGTGGTTGGGTGTCCAAGTCCATGATGAAAAGAAACATATTTCCCTAACGCAAATTGTAAACATAATTACATGTAAATTGAACACCGGGAGAAATGCTGGAGCTAAAAGTGGATTTAAAATATCCATGTTTTGTAGTGGCTGTGTGGTGTGAGGGTCTGAGCCGGATTTACATGGAGCCAAAATTGTGTTTGACGATTATTACGATGTAGAGTGCTGGTGTAATTTGTTGGCAGATGTTTTTTAAGTCTCTTGCGACTAACAAAATAAGAAAATAATTTTCCATCTGACTGAGGAGTATGGTTTGGTAGTAAAGGAGCAAATCCGGAGCAGATGGTTCTTATAATATTTATTTTAGTATAGGAGGAATATTGAACAAGGCACAGGGAGAGAAGCGAAGGTAAGTTGAAGAGTTTTGACTAAAGGTTATTTTTCCAAGCCAAGCCCATTCCAGGTTTTACTACATTCATTTTCTGTCGCTTTCACCACACTCAGCACACAGAGAACATACTAGTGAACAGACTGTGTGAGTTGGAATATCCACCAGAGTCAAAAGTCAGTCAGGACACAGTTGCACGTACAGTAACGGGAATAATTGAAAGAAGAAAAACGGGGAGTGAATGAGAAGGTTGTGCAATGTTGAAAGAGTGGCACAATGAGAGTCTCAGTGTGTTGCTTATAACGTGTGTGTGAGTGTGGAGTGCGTGTGTGTTGTTTGCCCCTGACTCTGGAGCGGTGCTGATAGTCTGACATTTTACGTAAGCCTTCTATATGTGGAGTCAATCCGGAGCGCAAACGAAACGGTTTTATGTAAATAGATTTTGGGAGAAAGTTTATTTACTGTTGAGGATTGTGGAGAAAAGTAAAGGAAAGTAAATCCGGCGGTGCTGCTGAGAGTATCCTGAGGACTTGTTTTCTTGACTCCGGATGGATGGTGGTGTGGAAAGTGAGTGGGCTTGACTTGATTTACCTTGTGACTGGATCAGTTGGATTTTGAAAGAGTTGAGAAAGAAGCTGGTGGAGGGAATCCTTTTCCCACTTCTTCCCGCATCACCTAATGTTTTCAATGTTGTTTTCATATCCTGTCTCTCTGTCACTTCATCCAATTTTCAATACTGCATTTAAACCCACGTCCAAAGTCGCCAGATTTGACTTTCCATGATTTCCATGATTGAAAAAGAACTGAGTCGGAAGAAACGATTAAATATTCCTTCACGAGTTCTTCAAGCCTTCTCCTCCTTTTACTTTACCTGTCTCTGTTCTAACACACACTCATGGTTTATATGAACGACGATATAATATTATTCATTCTCCTGCAGTAGTTACTTTCTCTCCAGTCACCACTTTCTCCAGCCAACTGTAATAAAAGTTCCAAATTCCAAAGTTCTTGCTACAACTACATTCTACTTACGTTCTTCGGTGGGGAAATAAGCGTTTCTTCGTCTTCTCTCCAACAACATATGGGGCAATGGCAATGACTGTAAAAAATTATGCTCCTACTATCCAAATAATTCTTCTACTTTATGACATATGCCGAGAATGAAATAAGACGGTGACACTAAATTCCTATTCGTTTATTACAATTTCGATCCGTATAATTTGGTCTGACTTTTTATATTTCAGAATTACACGTACAATCATAGACTTGAGTTGTAGTTCTTGTTAGTTCCCAATATTGAGCAAAGCACGTAGTTAGATAATTATTTGGTAATTTAATTATTTTATTGCACCAAGCAATTAGTGTTTTAGTAGTAGTGGTTGTTACATCGCATCCTTGTGGTGGTGACGTCGTGTCGTGGCGTGGTAGGAAAAATTGATCGTAACTTGAAGTACGAGTGTAAAAAAGGGTTGAAGCTAACGGAAATACTTTTTGTATGGACCTATACAGGGGCAGGTTCTAGTACTTCGGATAATCAGGAGCAGTATCAAAGAGAGTCTTCAGCTTCCCCGGATATTACAGCAAGTAAATAAAATATTTCAATTTCAACGAAAATAAAACCAATCAACCTTACCATAAGCAAAATACAACGACGACCACGACCATGATGACAAAGAAGACAAGGGAAAAATAAAAAAGAGAAGATCACCTTTCAATATGGAGGAGACAGAGAGATAAATTATTGCAGTGTATTTTAGTTGAGAGAGAGAGAGAGAAGGAGAACGACGAAATTAAAAAAACTCGGTTTTGAGCCCGAAAAGTGTTGTGTGGATGTTCAGACGGAGAGTTCATGAGAAAAAAGAGAAAATTCCTCTCCTCTGCGAGAAAGTTGGAGAAATAAAGATTTGTTGTATGTGGAGAGTGAAGGCTACATGTATTTTAATGCTTGTTTGAAAATTCCAATTTAGAGGCGTGTGTGGAGCGAGATAGGTCTGCCACTTTAATTATTACAACGTAAAATTCTAGAGGGACTCAACGAAATGAGCAACACGAACGACTCTACCTGTACGTATAAAATACAAAATGCAATTTGGCCGTTTACCTACTGGAAGGTAAATGGTGGAAGCGGCAACAGCTTCCTACTCTTTTTCTCTCTCTTTTAATATACACGGCAATTATATTATAAGTGGTAGAAATAGTGAGAGTTTGTTTTGATGAACTTTTGGATCCTCTGAGCCTCTGTAGTGGTAGAACTATGTGTATGTATAATAAGTAAATGTAGCATTACTGTTATTATTATACTCTAAGATTATGTCTCTGTGTAAAGAAGGCTGCTGCTACAACCGTTGTTCTTGTTGTTGTTGATAGCGTTAGTGAGTATTCATTCGCAGACTACTATGATGGGGTCTTAATTGTCTCTGAGTGTATTGTTACATATTAAGTCGTATAGATGTGAAAGGAAGCTTGCGACTGTATATAAATAATACAAAGGTGTGGCAAATATGGCTAATAATAGGGCAGTGTGTGTGAACCGTCAAGGACAATGGAAATATTCTACTTAAATAAGAATTGTCTTGTGGTATGTATTTCTTGTTTCTTCAATATTTATATAAAATACTTTTGACTGTCATTTGAATGTGTACTAGCTTAAGAAAAGGATTTTCATGCAATAAAGCTTATCATATTGTATAATAATATTAATAAAAGTCAAGTTTACAACAATAAACTTAATAATGACAGTACGAAACAAAGAATTCAACCATTCAGATGATTCAAATGGAAAACTGCCCTGAAAGATTAAATTACTGTTGGAATGAAGGATAATATGATGAACACGAATGACTCTAAATACCTAAAAAACCTTTACTTAAATTAACAAACCTAAGAAGTCTGTCTTTTTGCCTGAAAAAGCTTTTCATCCACGTTTTTTTGTGTGAAAAAAAGGAAAAAGAAAGAAAGCAAGTGGCAAATCTTGACTATTACTAAGGAACAGTTGAGGGATGAAATTGAGAAAGAAAGAATAATATGCTACTATAAATATTGCTGCTGCTGTACTACTATACTACTCTTCTACGACGTAATTAAAGGTTAGGATAGAAAATTGTAAAAAGAAGAAACATGTGAAAACAGACGCATGAATTCGGAAGAGGGAATGAAGATGCCGAAAGAGAGACGTGGATACGTTGTTGAGTTAACCAAACTACTAAACTAAGAGTTAATAATAATTATTAAAAGGTGCAAATAATGTTTTGATTCTAAAGTGGCTTGATACAATTATTATTATTACTATTGCGATTATTATTACATGTAAACTATAAATACTACGACTACTACGTGAATATTAGACTAGAGAAATTGAATTATATATTATATTACAAAATGCCTACTACTACCATTACTACTACTATACATACTGTTACATTATAACCTATACTTACTTGTAATGAAACATAAGAAATAATAAATAATGTACTCTATACTACTACTTAAACCTTACTGTTAGTTCATCAGTTAGTTAATACATGAGTAGCATAGTTAGCGTACTGAATAATTAGCGTTATTATTAGGGGGCGTATGTAGTAGTAGAGATATTTAATACTTATAAATAAATAATAAATAAATAAAATAGTTCCAACAACAAATAGCATTACTCTTACATACTATGTACTACTATACTACTACTACGTGAGAGAAGTAATAAAGTTAAAATAAATAAATAAAGTCAGAGTACGACTGCTATTCGGAACAAGTACTCGGACAAAAACCAAATGTACAGGAACTACTAAAAGCAAAGGACAATGCAAGCAATGCATTAAATGTATAATGTAATAATAATAATAATATTGTAATGGAATTACTTGTAATCATGATGTTGTACGAGACAGTGGGAAAAATAAAACATGAGAATTCTCTCTCAATCAAATAAAATCATTGGGGCAAATTCTGTGAGCAAGGGAAATAATGATTCTGAAACGGAGGAATGGCTTTCATTATTATAGCGAAACTTCTGTCGCTTCTTTGAAATCTCGCCCATACACATAATCTATGCGGAATAATTGATTATACTCGTCATACATTTGCTTGGCTTGTTGTACTCTATTATTATTATACTTAAATACTACTATAAAATAATTAAATATTAAATCGATGATAAATCTCCAGTTTGTATAGTCTGAGGAGGAGGATGATGATAAAAACTGTGCTGCTACATACTGACTGCCGTTGTTAAGTAAAACTTAGTTCTACTTCCACAAAGAATCGATAATAGCTTTAGCTTTACTTTAGCCACACAATACACATACAACGAGAACTTGAACTATTACTACTTGTTGTAACTATTCAGCAGAAGAGTCGACGTTTACATTATGAATTTAATGACGTTGCTCGTCTTTTTCTTTTGTGAATATCTCTTGTACTATAGTGGTGGAGTATTAACGGGAAGGAATATCATTATTGTGTAAATGTTGTACTAAAGTTTAAATGCACTCATTGCCTAAGCGTAGTGTACATAAATTATTTATTATATAGCTCGGCTGTAATTGTAAAACTAGCAGAGCCCTGTGGTAATAAGAATGTAGTAAGTCGTACAGGAAAGATATGAATAATGAATTACTATTTACGAATAAAATATAAATAGAGAGGAACACGTATATAGAAGAAGACGAAGAAATGAGATGAAATACAAGAAATAGTGAAGAAAAGTAATTAATGAATAGTTAATAAAGGTTTAAAATATTATGCCACTGTAATGTAATAATAAATACATCAATGTCAGCAAATTATAACATGATGCTGTAAGTAGCAGTCTAGTTATAATACACACAGTACAATGTATTACTAGCCACAGTAGTTTTTGTTTGTTGTGGTAGGCGTATGGAGTAGTGTGTAGAAAGAGTTAGTTAGTTTGGGAAAAGTGGGACAGTAATTATAAGCAAAATAGTTGGGGTAGTGGGAATATGTGTGATAAGTTTTTGACCGTCTTGTATTTCATCGTCGTCGATCAATATTGCTATATACTTCTACTACTGTTAAAATGCTGTCGTTATATCATTCTTATTTCCATCATCAGAATATGTACACGTAATTTACCATGCAGAGAACATTAAACTGTGTGTGCTAAACCGAAAATAACTTTTTCCGTTTATTCTTAATAATTTACCCTCGCATTTTCCATCACCAGGATATTTTCGCATTCAAAGGCATGTATCACATTTCCCTATCGTAGAAATCTTACATGTCAATAATGACGTTAGTTAACTCAGAAATTTTTAATGCTACCTATAGCTTTTTTCCAGCCTGGGTATACATCTTGCTTTGTATTGTAGTCGTGTCAAAACAAAAAAGAAAGTAAATGTCCATGGAGAAAGTTGTTGAGACTATTCACCTGAAATTGGATCATTCATATGTACACATAAAACACATGGATTTCCATTATTTTTTAATTTAAAGGACACATCATACGAATCTTTGTTTTTTCTTCATTTTATACACAATATGGAGAAGTTATAGATAGAGAAGGTTAGACATGATATCTGGGATGAATAAATGATATTTCATTACAAAATTATTGGCGAGTTAACGTATAGGTGTACACTAATAGGAATTCTCAATTGTGCGTTTATGGGAAATGTGTGTATTGCGGTGGTGGTGTGGCTGGAAAGTGTTGTATGTTTAAATACAAAGTTTATCTTGGTATGGCCCTGGCTATCCATTATCAAAATTATTGAGTTTCCTTGAGTTTTCTTGAAGGCAGCAAAAACTTGGATGTTAGTTTACTGGTTGGGTTGGCTGTGTGTGTGGATTAGTGGGGAGCTCATAGTTTATAGGAGTTGGCAATAAGTTTTAGGACTCTAACTAAGAACTACGTCAATATTAGTACAGCAAGGCACAAGCAAGCGGTTTATGCCCACAGTTTTAGTAATAGTTGAGTCATGGAATAGTAATGTTGTTTTGTGATACTCTGATACTATAATTTAGTTTTCGTCGGTCGCTCGGTCGTGGGGAGGATAGGACGTGCCTTGGCAATGTAATGTTATGCTTCTTTTAAGAATGTGGAATGAGAGGAGCAGTCAGTCAAATTACATGGAATTGACGAGAAGAAATAGTAATGAGGGCGAGTACAGCAAAGTAACGGCATTCTTCTCTTTCTACACACAACTTCGCATACTCCACAACGCTTTCATTCTGTATCCTCAAACCATTTCCAAGGAACAGGCACTGCCAAGGCTAATAATAATTAGAGACAGACGAAATGGCAGAAAATAACAGTTTCACCACGACGAGTTGTTGATTGTCGTTCATTATTACATTTCTATTAGCTCCCATTACTCACCAGGCTAGTCCTCCATTACAGTCACCAAACTTTTCTCTCCTTCGTCCAATCGATTCATATCTATGTCTTCAGTCCCCCACTAAATAAATACAACTTTCTTTTTCAATTTTATAAGCTCTAAGATTTATGAGCTAAGGAAGGAAGGTTCAGAAAATCTTTGCGCAAAGTTTATATGTGTGTTTTTGTGAGTAAATGCAACTTTTGTTAATTAAAAACTGCAACATGAGAATTCAATTATTGCTAACCATTACAACAACCACATTATTCAATATTAACCTGAAATATTAAAAATTGAGTTTTTTATTTGTGAAGCATGTTTTAGTTTAGTAACGTTTAGACTGGCAATTGCACTGCAATGTTTGCGGAGATTTGCATAGAATGAATAGGGATGAATGAGTAACATTTATTGCACTGAATGTTACCCGAAGCATTTTATTTCGCCGTGGGGGTCCTGTTCATTGCATTTGTAGAAAACTTGTTTCTTGCCAAAGTTTTTCACATTAGATTCACATCTGTAAGCCAATATTAATTAAGTAGTGTTTGTGCTTTGTACTGTACTGCTATTAATGCTGGGGTGAAAGTGGATTTTGCCAGCAATTACCCACACTGAATCGACCTTTGACATTTCACAAGTTTCTCTCCCATGAATGTTCTTCTCCCAATGTATATGTATATAAAATATATTATGCAGTTTATCTTGCACAAAACTAATTACATGCACCGAAATCTGTTTGTGTGATGAGATTCGGAGGGTACATTAATAATTCATAGAGGAAGGCCTAATTTCTTTCTTAATGCTAATATGAAAACTAAAGGAATAATTAATGTTTATTTGAATAATTATCTTTGCCAAAATACCTTGTTTTATACCTACAGATATCTGTATATTTAAGCTATGAATTTTTCTAAGGCTATGCGTCGAAAGTGGCATTATTAAGTCTTGGCGAAGTAGAAGCATCGAAAAGGCTACAATTTGCCACATATCATCTATTTTTAATCACACTGTACAAATTATGGGTTTCTGACCTTGAGGAAGTAAGGTGAGAGCATTAAGAAGGAAAAGCAAATACCTAACTGTCAAGGTCTTGAAATTGTGATAGCGACACTTGGAAGTAAGTACCTAATGGAAAAGAACATGATGTAGCCATGAATGTTAATGAATTTGCGTGCGATGCTTAAAAGAGATGAGGAAAAAGGTTGTAAGTGCAGTAATTAATTCTGGAGGAAATAATTTTATTCCTGTTAAATTTAAGTAAGACATTACTAGTGTGTTAGTACAACACTAGGGTGTTAGTATAATCAGTAAGTACATATAGCCTGGAATGACAACTGAGGAATAACATTCTATTAACAGTGTTTGTACGTAGAAGTAAGTGGAACTGAATAGTTATGTATGTACAAAGCCCTAAATGCAAATTCGCTAACGATAATAATTAAGATAACATTTATTCTGTTTACTTTGACATTACTCAACTCTGTGCTGAATAAATAAAGGAGAAAGTTGTAGTTGAGTTGAGTGGACATATTTTCAGAGCATAGCCTCCGACAGACAGACAGACAGACAAGGCTAGGTTGTATAGGAAACAAATGGAGGAGCAGAACGTGTCTACTTGCACAATACAATTATTGTTCCTTCTTACAGTTGTAGTTCATACAGACAGAAGCAGGACAGCTCTAATGGCTACGAGTGTTGTATTACATAATAATATTATTCGTGTTCCTACAATTAGTACATTAACATACAAACACATTGACTGTCTACAACCAAAGCGAAGTTGAGTGTACAAACTATTTATTTATTTATCTGTACACGTACTCTAGTACTTGTCTGTGTTCCTCTCCTATGCTACAAGTATAAACGCAAACAACAGATTAATAATAAACTATGTCAATTAATAACTCATGTTATAACATTAGCACATCTCCATCTTCTCCAGCACAAGTCCAAATACTTTGTAATTATTATAACGCTACACTTTCTTTCTTAGAGTCTTCTTGTCACAAGAATTCTCATTATCTACTCGTGTCTTGTATTACAGGCAGTGCCAGTACTTGTTCTTTAAGTTTTCTTAAACAATCTACCTACATAACAATTCTCTCACTTTACTATAATGTGTAATACATAGTTAGTGTAATTCCCCTTGTAAAGCACACATAAAGCTACATGGGTTTATGATGATGATGAGTGCAGGTTTATGTTCATTTTTATAGTAATACGTATACAATATTAATAATACATTAGAATGCGCTTGTTCTTACAAAGTACTTTCTCTCCACTCTCTCACACGTATCTCCTAATACATTTTAGACTACGGTACATTGATTGTATATTTTTTCAGAATAGGTTTGAATCTGTTTTTGATTGATGGCTGCTCTTTGGAAATATGATTTCTATAGTGCAACACACTGTATTTACATAATTTATCATTAGAACAAAGCTATACTCTACATTATACAATACATAATATATTACATATATTATAATACTTTTATACCCATCTTTTCCAAGCAGGAGATTGCCCATAGCATTTCTGTATTGTGGTACGCAGCTATGTAATTTTATTAGTGACATTATTACAACAAGAGATCCTTATATACTGATTTTAGTATGTGTGTTTTGCTTACTCTATGTATATGTGTATAGCTCTACAATTCTCCTTGAACTTTGCATGACACGACAACTTCGGACATAATATAAGCAGCTCTGAATTGCCCGTCTCAGCTCTTCCTCACTAATTTCAACCACTACTCCGCAGATATTAATCTCGTAGCTGTAGCTATATGGTCCTATGTAGCAAATCCCCTACAATTCTCGACAACTATTCGCTTCATCTAATGTTAATGAGGATAATGAGGAATGAGGGTCGACAAACATTTCTCTTCGCTTCGTTGCTTAATTTACAACTAATAGTTCTGCTACACACTACTCTGTACTACACTTAGGTATAATGGTAGTTAAAACTAACTTGATTCAGAGCACTTCTCTCTCCCTCACTTCCACCACTACAACAATTCAGGAACATTGTGTGTGTGTGTTGTGTAGATGAAATTTGGTCTAAGTTTGTAGTTGTTTGTTTAGCGTGTGTATTTATGTATGAATGTGTGTGTGAGAGAGAAAGGAAAGAGAGAGAAGCTGAGCTCATCAATCACTGACGAATGAGGAGGAGGACTCGATCAACTCACTTGCCCTGACTTACACTTACACTACATTCAACATTTATACACTAACTACACAAGTGTTCCTCTTATATACTACAGATATCGTTCTGTAACTCATCCATCCACACACAGCTCTCTACCTATGAAATGCACACATCTTTTTATCTCTATCCTCAAACTCAAACCAATATTCTCCTCCTCTCCTGCCCTACTCAAGAACAATGTCGAGTTTATTCAACGTATTACAACCACCACTGCATTTAAATACAATTTCTTCCACTTTTTTCTACTTTAACTATTAATGTGTATGTAGGTATATTAGTTACATTATACCTACAGATACACTTACAACAGTAAATACACAGCTACAGCTTCGTGGTTCTTTATTTATTTATATATGGATAGCATGTAGTGTACATAGAAGTACTGTAGTGCTATTAATCTATCCGTCTTCATCACAAACATTTGTCATGTGTCTCTCTCACTACTTTACTTTTACATCAGACTACACTTAGTTTTAAAAACTTGTAACAATGATACTACTACATAGATACAACAGTAGTTGCAGTGTAGTAGTAGAATTAGTTAAGAACTTTTCCTTTTCAACTTGTACAAGTAGCATTTTAGCATTTTTTACAACTCAACTTACCTCTGTGTGTGTTGTGTCTATGTGACCTTTAGCTTTCTCCACAATTCTACACAACTTATAGAAGTTAGAGATTCTTAATGGTTAGAGATTCGATTCGTTTCATTCAAGTAGACTTTGATTTTGTATACACATTAGTGTTGTATTTTGCTATGCAGGTACGTATATACTATTCATGTCATTGTCCGTTTTCATTTGAGACTAGGGCTATTTTTGTGCAGCACGACGACAACAGCGTAAAAGTCCATTCTTTCCATTTGATTGATTGTCCAGTGAAAGTACAGAAGTAGAGTAATAGTTAAAGTAATTAATAGGAGTTCTCCTACTAACCGAAGTACTAGCTACATTATACTATCTACTCTCTAAGCACAGTACAAGCTACACAGTGCTAAACACGAATACATATATACTAATAGCTATGTTTCATGTATTACTTAACCACAGATTTGATATAATGGTTATTTTGCTATGTCTATCTTATGTGTATAGGTTATATATTTATATATACAACAATGGTTTACAGACTAATGATGACGTAGTTGATTTGCTGATTTATTCGGATTGTCAACACACACAGTCACACAGACACAGACGAATTTGAGTTTAGTGGTAGTAGTAGAAGTGGAACTTACGTGATTTGATTTAATTCGATCTCGTTGCATTTGCGAAGAAGCCGGAAGGCCAGCGAGTAGCAGCCACAGGACACAGCAGGGCACAGCACAACATTGCCATAGACTCACATCATCACATCACAATAATATTTTAGATATCAGCAGCAGGAGCATCAGCAACAGCACCAAAAACACCCAACCAGCTGTCGTCCTTTTATCTCCTTCGCAGTCCAAAATCAACCACAAATACATTCATCAAATTATCCACCACTACACACACTATCTTCGAACTGTATATCAAAATTACATTATACAACTCATGCATTAAATAAAATAAAGTGAGATTTTATAACTACTACTACAGATAGAGTATACGTAAGTGTACAGGGATAAAACTTTATATGGATATCGGTTAAATAGCGTAAGGAGAAAATAAGCGAGGTTTATTTTATTTTAGGTGGAGCATGCCTGGGTGAGTAATATATATCTAAGTAATGTATACAATGGAAATGGATGCCACTATAATAGACACAGTAAAAGGAGATGAGGGAGATAAGGCAGTGAAAATACTTTGGTTATAGTTAAATTGACAGAAGGGATGAGTAGAAGAAAAAGAGGGAAAAAGAGAGTCGGAGTATATGAGATGAATTGAGATTTGACAAAAGTTAACTCATAAATAGAATAAAGGTGAAGACTTTGAGAAGGAGAGGTTTGGTTCACATCACAGTCAGATCAGAGTAGAGAGAAAGAAGGAAGAAAAAGAGAGTGGAGTTGCTAAGGCAGTTGGTTAAGGCTACGGCTTAGTTTCTTTAGCTGGAGAAAGAAGAAGAAGAATAGAGACGTTCATTACGCTTGGATTTTGTGTTCATGGCATACTTCCATATAGTCTGGATTATGAGTAACTTCTTTGATCATATCTTTCAGCAAAGAGTAGCGTGGAATTATCGGGTAAAATTTGCTCGATGAGTACTCGCCCTGTGTGTATCAAATTATATCAACCAAATCAAACCAATACACCAAAATACAATGCAAAAGTCCACACAAGAACATATCAAATCCCAACACAATCACAATCTACTACACCAAAAACCTATACATTCCTACTGAGCTTTTGTGCCCTGCCTCTTTTCAAATTATTTCACTATGTATACCTATAGGCATATATGCAGATGTATCCATCTACTTTTATACACGTATGTATGCAACGCATGTCTCCCTATATGTAGCCGTGATCTTTGAATTATGTATATATTATGCATAGGTATGTGTATGTCGTGGCTCGGCTGTGACGCACAAGGCACAACTATAATATTGAATTTACGATCATTGTAAAAAGATATGTAGTCAAATCTCAAATGTCAACATTCACATTCGCTGGAGGAATATGTAAAGAACAAGTCTCAAAGATATTGCTACCTTATAATGGTACTTAATGTAGAAATTCGCAGAAAAGCTAAGTCAAAGCAAAATCATAGAGAGATTGAAATATCGTTTGCAAGGGAATTTACTATCGTATCACAGAATCGTATCACAAAAATGTGTGTTGTGCGCTGTATGACATTTAAAGGTAGATAAAGAAACATCTGGTTCATGAACATCCAAAATCTCTCCAGTATCTCACAATCAATTGGTCACAATGTACAAAAATCTGTTATGCATTCAACGAAGTAGGAACCAATTATTTAATAGATCGGACATTTTGCACATGACCAGCCCACAATCGAGATAGGAAACTGATTTTAGATGTTGATGGGCATTTTGAACATGTATTCCAAGTTAGCAATGAGCAATGTACTTTGCTACGTGCTATGGCTGTGGGACTGAAGTAAAGGTTTGAGTATAGATATTGAAAGGGACTAATAATAATAAGGTTGAGAAATGTGTGTTAGAAAACAATTCGTGTTAGCATGACTGAGTCAATTATGGCTAATAGGTAAACGACGGAATTGAACTAAAAATAAAATTGGTTATATCTAAAGTAGTCAGGTTGTCATAATTAATCCGCTCAACTTTGGAGCAGGTTTCCACGTTGATTTCATGTGCGACTTGAGGCTTTGCTACGTGCAGAGACTTCCTTGTTAATTTGTAGGTTTGATTGAACTTTTAATTGCGTCGGAATTGTCACCTTAACTAGACTCTTCATTCTTTCTTCCCTTTACATCATTCACTTACATTTAGACTCATAGACTGTATGTATCCCTTACTCATAGCACATCTTGCTCTTGTTAGTGTAGTTTAGACATTACAGGTGCGTGGTACGTTAGTTATGGATATGGTTTCATGTACGCTACATTGAATAGAGGAGTCTGTTGTAGCAAGTCTTTATGGCATCATTGCAGAGCAGTGATTATGTAGTTTATGAACTAATGTCCTGCTGTGTTCCACTTTTCTTCACTTGTGCCTAAATACAGTTAGTTGACTCTATGCAGTATATGGGGGAAGTGGCTGACATATACAGAGCGTAGCCTAATAAGGATATGCAATTGAGGATTAATGTCAATAATAATGATGACAAGTCATGTTCGTCACGAAAGAGCATTTCGGGAGTAGAGTCAATTCCCCCCGGACTACTACCTCCTTGTACAACTTGTCTTCTTTTTCCTCCGCTGCAATACTCCACTGAACACAGTGCCGTATATTTGTCTTTTACGATTCCGAAACTCTGTGGTAGGCAGTCAGTCGTTTTATTTTAGTAGGAGTAATGGTCTAATAGTAGTGTTCCACTATACATAACCCGGAGAGTATTATTTATATGTTGTAATATCCCGTTCGTATATTATGGTCGTATCGAATGGCAGAGAATCTCTCGCTCTCTCTCTCTACTTTTAGTCAAGTGGAAGAAAGACTTGGAGTAGTAACTAAAGAAGGTAACCCGATTCCTCCACTCCAC
Organism: Pogonognathellus longicornis; assembly: GCA_034694085.1. NCBI lineage: Eukaryota > Metazoa > Arthropoda > Collembola > Entomobryomorpha > Tomoceridae > Pogonognathellus > Pogonognathellus longicornis. Next base: position 86,691 of record JAQFYB010000054.1, read on the forward strand.
TTGTTTCTTAAGCATCTAAACTGAGTGAGTCTTGCAGTAATACAAATTCTACCTCTAGGCCTAGCTTCCACCCACTTAAGCTATTTTACCGGATTTTCACTCTCCAATCCTCCTTACCAACTATATTCCAATATAGAAAGTATCGAGTGGCAACTCCATATTCTTTATGTCTTTATTCTACACCTCCTCCTCCTCCTCCTATACACATCTAGTCAGTAATAACCCAATCTCCCTCCAGTTCACATATATAACTAAACCCTACATCACGATATCATTATCATTATTATAAATCGATACACTTAATTATTCTTGAGTTCAGTAGACATGAATGATGATCAAATGATATGAACTGAATGTGACACAAAAATAGCACACAGGGGAAACTAAATCTTTAAATGTAAACCCTATATTCGTTTTCACTTTTTAGCTCTGTCTGATTACTTTACTCAGTTAACAACGTGTGCCCCACAACACTTTTTTCACAAATTATGTCTAGGTATTTCACAAAACAAATGCATACTGCAATTTTTATATTGCCCTGATGTAAACGTGGCACTTTTGCGCCAAACTGGATTCAATTCCTCTTCATACACGTTATTTCCCTAACCCTCAGAACACCAACTTTTAGCAAGGAAAATTTCAATTTCCAAATTCAGATTTTTCTCCAGAAGGGGGTAAAGCTAATGAGTAGAAAAAGTCAACTTCTAAAAGCCCAGCTCGATTGTGCTCAAATTCACAATTGTAGCCACTATATCACAGATCAGTTTTAAAAATATTTCCGCTCATTTCCAAAAGGCAGATTCTTCCCCATATGGGGGTAAAGATAATAAGTTTAGAAATCCAACTTCTAAAAGCCTTGCTCAATTGCGCTCAATTGCAGTCATTATTCGTACATCATTTAAAAAGACTTGACTAGCAAATTTTGTACGTATTATGTTGGTGGTTAATTAGAAAGTATGTAGACAGTAGACACATTCATTGTAAAATATTTGCATAAGTGTATACCTACACTGAAGACTTTAAGAGCACAATGAGATAGGCTGGAAATCTTCAAAGTGCCGCTATTTAATGGTTTAGTAAATAAGTAAGTCAAGTAGACACATCATCTTCAGACATTCCACTCACGTTTATCTTTCTTTTTAGGCCATGCTGCACCACGAAACAAATAAGTTGTGAAGATTCACAAGATTAAAAATCTCGTGGATGTGAATCTGTAACTGGCAAAGCTAAACTACCTACAGTATGTGAATTGTGAGCTGCGAGGTACTATGTAACTACGTATATACATACATACATACATACATACGTATAGCTTGTAAAAATTCGTGAAAAAGTCATAGGAGGCTACTTAGCGTGAGCCTGGATGTTATTATTGTTGCTGAGTGTTTCGTTACACTAGAACTATTACAGCTACTACAACATTTGCGTATCGCCATACATCGCCCGTAGGCTTCTTTTCTTTTCTTACACTCATTACTTCTCAATTTCCTCTTTTGTCTGTCATTTTCCATAAAAGAAAGAGAAAGAAAGAAGCATGGAGAGAGATACATAAAATGATGCAAGGAAAAAATGGATCCGAGAGAAGGAACAAAGTTAAACAATATGTAAACTATAACAATAATAAGGTAGGAGGTAGAAGTGTACGAGTATGAGACAAGAGCGTCTATTTTTAATATGTTCGCTTAGTTTCCATCCTCCTCCGCGCTACGCTACGCCAGGAGGAGAAGGCTAAGCCTGAGCCCTTAAACCAAACAAAGCCAAGTCCCATTATTATTGGCATTCTTGTCAGTTTACTAACTGAATGCTATCTCTTCCTTTGCATCGCTCTCCTTCTATCCTCCTAGCTCTCTTATTCTCCTTCATCTTTCTTGTACACAAAAAAGTTCGTTGACTTGGTTTGGTTCTTGGTGTCACTTGACTTCACAACTTTCACTCCTACGAGTTCTCACTAACTTTAAGTTTTCAGTCGGGAAGTCGAGGAGGCAAGTGTCTCGCAGGGTTTGACATTTCTTGCCGATTCGACGAGAGTCCTACTGCACTCCTAACACACACTACTCCTGTACAGATACTCCTCTCGTGGATATTTTTATGGAATGGATATAACACCAGGTAGGTAGGTATGGTAAACTAAGCATCCCATCTCTTTCTAGTATGTACTATCTAGGTGTATAGACTGAAGTAGCTAAGCTACGCAAAGTTAAAGTTAAACCTACGTCAGTTCCGTAAGTAACGTAACGTAAGGTGAGGGGGATAGAGAGAGAGAGACAGAGAAAAAGAGAAGAGTAAAAGAAGAACCAATGGAACGGATAAAAAGAAATCGATTTTTCTTTCTCACATGTCCCTTCCTTCCTTCACTTGGGTTAACTCAAGGTTCTTCTTCTTTTCTTCGAGTTTCTCTCTTTCTCCCACTCTTTACACCGCACAACAGACGGAACAGATGCTGATGGTTGGTGCTGGTGATGATGATGATGATGATGACTATTACGATGATGGTAGTGGAGTCTGATCGAACTTCCTTTTTCTTATATACTGCTCCTTCCTTGGGTTTATATACATACGACTGACTGACTACATTGCAAAATCAACGCGATTCCAATTGCAACTCGAGCAGAATGAAAATCTTTCCCGATGGGAGTCTTTGGCTGAGACAGCAAGACAGAAAGCAAGTGGAAATGCACACACGGACTTCTAAAGGTAAGCTTTATTTGCAAATCTCGAGTCTTAACACGGCTAATCTTCTGAATTAAGATAAAGTTGAAATAATTATTTAAGACAAGAAGAAAGGATGAAGTGCTCCACTTAAGTTCTTTAGTTGTTTTCCTTTAGGCTCAGATTAATATCCAACTACTAACTAACTAAGTATTTGAGAGCATGCCGTTTATTCGCATTAGAAAGTGGAAGGCACTTCTTGCAATTCAAGTGCTTGTTTGAAGATTATAGTTTGATGAATTTTGATAGATGTGTATGTATATGTATATATATCTCTATGATCTGGTGATGTTGTTGGGTGGGGTTATGGAGACGTCATAATTATGTTCCTCTGTGGTTGAATTCCACCTCAAGTGAGCCTTTTTCAGTAAATGTAACCCGGCCCGCCCCAACTGAACCACACAAAAACCAGCACAAGGACAACAAGCCAAATATAATCATTTTACAACATTCCATTCTTGTCAGGCTCTTAAGGAGAGGAGTATACTCAGTCGTAGCGTAAAAGCGTAATGTACGACAACAAGCAGCTTTACACAACTCCTGGGCCGAATGACTGACGTGTTTGTTGTAGTAATTATACAACTGTCATTTCGTATTTCCAACAACAGCTGCATGGAGAAAGTATACGTGGAGGAATGGAATTACAAATAAAAAACTAATATCCTTCAACTACCACTCACTTTATCCTTTCCTGTTTACTATAGCTACTATAATGGATGAATAATGTCAAAAACAGCTTTAAAATAAATGTGAAACCTTTTTAAGCTTTGAAATGACAAAATGCTTTTGGAAATTCTTATAAAATGAAATGTGAAGAGCGAGTGGGTCAGATTGCGTGGTCATTTCTCACAATTATAATATACGCCTTGGGATGCTAAGAGAAACAAGAGACACAAGTTTTTGCAGTCGTGTCGAATGACGTCTCCATAACCCCGCCTGCTCGGATCATTAAATTTTATAAATGTCCAAAAGAAAAATTCCCATTTGCTTTGGTGGAATCAAATTATGTCCTTTTGCTGGTTTAGAAACTGTAGATTATCAGTTTATATTAAGTCTATCATATAGTCTAGGTATTACAGTATTATACATAGGTATGCATGCACATGCAGATTCGCTTTTTATACTGCCTTTAAAAAAATTTCTTTAACTGATATTGATGGTATTTTTATATCGTCTAAATCTGATGAAAAATGTTATATGAAATGATTGTCCCTTGCAGATAAAATATAACGGTTGTATTATTTAGGTAAAATTAAAAAATCATCAAATATTCTTATTTTAGACAAAATGGAATAGTAAAGGGTTAAGAGCAGTTGTGCAATTTTTCTGGCCTGAAATAAGGTTTGTACATTTGTATATAGACCTTCTCTAACACTTGTTGATGACTCTCGCTCCAGTCATTGCCAAGTGCCAAGTTGTGAATTCATTTTGGCTGCAACCACTTTTCAACCAACACTTGAGACCAAATATGTGCATTTAAAATTTCCATTTGGTTTTGATGAGCATTGAATTTATTTTTGGACAACAATTGTCAGCCACATACGTAGTTGGGACTAAAAGTCCTCTCTCTCTCACCCTCTGCACATTACACATTACTATTACACAACAACAACCACCATAAGTGTAAGTGTGCTAGTAGTTTTGTAATAGGATTAGAAATGGTGTAGGGAAAGACAGGGAGAGTATCTGTAGATGTTGCATTTGGTATTTATTCGATTGGGACTGTGTGTCAAGTGAGATGAGTGTTTGGTTGTATGGAGTATGAGTGAATTGAAGTTGAGTTTGGTTGGTTGTGGCGGATGGAGAGAGCTGGGAGTTTAAATTGCAAGAGACAATGGGAATTATAAGGTAATGAGTGAGAACAGAAAGTGGAGCAGGAAAGAGATTCAGAGAGAGTGAGGGGGCGGGGGGCAGAGTGCATTAGAGCTCAAACTAATCGAATTGTTGAGAATAATGAACGGCAAAGAGCTGCTGTTTCTCTCTACTGCTGCGTTCTACTTTGGCTGTCTATCCATGTCTTGCTTTGACTTTGCCGTCAATTGACGCGACTTTGTCGCTCCTTTCCATCATGATGTGTCATTTAATTAACACCTACAAACTATTTGCTCAAACTATAGACTTTATGTGTAGAGGGCTTATATACATCATACAAAGAGAGTAGACACGTCCCTTGGTAGAGTCCTCAATCATTCTCTCACTCTCTCTCTCTCTAACACTCAATTCCCAGTACAAATTCAATGGGCACCCTTGAAAAGGCAAAAAAGTTATACGAGTCTATAGCTTTATATGCTTACAAAGGTAATGTGCTACACACACCTATAGATACTCTAACCTTTTATTTGTGAAATACTGTGCAGACTTATGTATACTTTGTATATACACATTCATGTTAGAGAAATACACGCACGCCCATTATGTAACGTAACCCGATACTAAATAAAAGGAGAGAATTGGTTCTATGTAAAACAAGTACGGACTCTATCTGACTAATTGTAAGTCAGTGAATGTTGTATATGAATGAGAATGTGAGTCTGAGAGAGAGAGAATCCTTTTATTATGAACGTGTGTTTCTGGTCTCTCTGCTCAACTTGCCACTCAATCCAAATAGACATGAAAATTTATGTCGGAAATTGTTTGAGGTGCACACGCAATTATTCTTTGGCATTCAATGTGCAATGATGTATGAAAAGACACGTAGAGCCATTCAAATGAGCATTACTATATGCTTCACTTGCTCTGGGCGTGTAGTTCTCCAGTTTTTTGTCATGTACACTTGGATAAGTTAATTAGACTCCTCTTTCTCTGTGTGTCTATACGTATAAAATATAATCATGTTTGTGTATTGCTATAATCATTGGGTTAAACTACACGATGAATTGATGATGAATGGTCAAACTCAAACCACAAGGATACATGTATATGTTTTATGAAATGAAATACCTACTACATGGCTTGTTTGAATTTTATAAATTTTATGAATACACAACTACGTTTATACAGTACATGTGTATACGTAAAGACTTGTATTGTTCTGTATTTAAGTATACATGAAAGTTGCGTACCGTGAGCTCTCGAATCAAATGCCTCAATCCCGTGTATCGTTTCAGCAGTCGGTACAAGTCGTTAATTAGTTGAGTGTTTTCCGCTTCAATCAGCGTGGATGTCATATCTGAAAATATTGCAAACAAATGAAGTACGTGCTTGAATGGCAAATTGGAAAAAGTGGGAGGTGGAGAAAGCGGAGAAAGCACAAACGACTTTCTCTCGCTTTCTCTCGCTGTTTATTATTTAGTAGAAGCTTCTAGCAATGTATTACTTTCTCTTTACTTTCTCTTTTAGTGCTATACTTCTATACTAACGTAGTAATACAAAATAACTTTCTCCCACTTCACACACATAATACATGGGCTGCTAGTGAAACAAAACAGGCTGTGGCAGCCCTCAAAAAGAGAGAAGTTGCACTGACACGAATTGTGTATGAAACTCAAAATATCAATAAAAGAACCACACTGCATGAAATTGAAATGTTTTGTAAGCCATTGGATTGCATTCCAAAAAGAATTCAACTGTTTTCATTATACTTTTACACTAAACTGAAGTGGCATATCTGAGACAGAGAGGTAGGAGCTATGTACATTATTCTTATATGATTCTTATGGCGGAAAACAATTTTTTTATCTGAGAGAGAAATCTGGGTGTTTGTGCTAAAGAATTTAAAACAAGCTGAGTGAAGTGTCGGAGAAGGGGGGAGAGTGGAGTTCAGTGGCTTTCTTTTCCTTCCTCATTTATTTTCGTGTGTGCTGTGTATGGGGGGGGGGAGAGTTTACCTTCGAGTCGTTCCTTTTCTTCCCTGAGTCTCTCTTCGTTCTCGGCCGGTTTCTCGTTCGATTTGAGCTGAACTTTCTCGAGTGCGGAGCAAGCCCTGAGTACATACGCGGAAACAGGCTCTGCTTTCTCTTGTTTGGGTAACTCGAGAAGGGCCCAATAATTCGTCTCTAAACGAACCACTTGCTGAAAACAAAACGAAAATCATCATTTACTTTTTCATTAGCCATTCACTACAACACACTAATGTACCTACGTTATTTCTACTCATGACTTGCGAGATGTTTCCTGTGACTCATTAAAATAAATGCATACATCATGCGATCTGTATGATGTGCGTCAATATAACTTTTAATGCAATGTGTGTCGTTAATAATTAATTAAATATTGCTACTGCTATTATTGCATAAATATTATATAACCTACATTTCATTTGATTCTGTTTCCGTGTCGGTGCTTAAATACTAGTTAGTCATCAGATGACTATCATATATAATTAAGTAGCTCGTGCGTGAGCACTCGTATTCATTTCCGAGCTGTGCACGTTGGTTACTTTGTAGTTAGAATGTGAAAGATAAAGCGAAGAAAAGTCTTTAGGTAAACTGCGTAATGCTCGACTGGTGAGATGACTGTTAATATTATAAAAAGATATGGAGAATTAGCGATAGTAGCTGTGCAATATAATGTAGATATGAGTGAGTGATATGAATTAGTGATTTAGTGTAGAGGGATTTGAAGTTGAGTCGCGTTAAGGGAAAAGCCAAAGGCAAAGAGATAGACAGAGAGAAAGAGAAAGCCTAGAAATTTACATTGCATCGATTCAGGCCGTCTTTTCGACATTTAGTTATAACATTTTGGACAGACATAAGCAAGAGGAATAGGAAGGTAGGGTTGAGCTGCGTTGATCAGACAGAGCTAGAGACGTGTAGAGTAGTGTGATATGAAAATATGAAAGAAAGACACACAAGACACGACAGGTGCCTTTAGCTAAGTAAGTAGTATTTATATATTTATTATTATATATCTGTAGGCTGATGGAGAAAGAGGGAGATGGAGATAGAGGAGTGCTATGGCTGTGTGTCATGTCGTGTCATGTTTGAGTATTCCTCCTGTTCTTTCTAAAGCCCCACCGCACACAGACTACTACTTCATATTATGGCTAGGTACACAGGGACACATATACACCAGTCCTAGCCTCCTACACACAAAACACCAACTACTACACAACTACCCTAAATTCCAGTCTCGAGTGTTCCCTTTCCTTTTCCGCTATTTCCATTTATCGATTGCTTCTTCTATCGTGTAGTGTGCACTCCGTGTGGGATGTATACGTTGACTACAGCTAAAGACGCCTTTCTCTCAATAAAACCCGACATAACGATGCATGCACTTATCCTTATGCTGCTCCAACTACAACTAGTCATGCTACAGTCAAATTGAAAATACTCAACAAAATATAAGAAATCCCACAGTCAATCCAATCCTAGTCATTTACACACAACTCACATGTATAACAAAACTTGAGGGAAAACGTTATGTCGAGAAAATTGTATTTCGATGGCAAATCAACTCAAGGAAACTTTTAAGCACGAAGCTAAGTACCTAATCTAAATCTAATGCTACATCTCATGTACAATGTACATCCCTATATTTTATATTAGCTAGCAACACACTTAAACTGTGCAATTCATTACAAGTCACACTATACTACATAAAACTATACATTTAGGTAGAGCCATTTAGTATAGGTGGATATATTATGTAATATATTACAGTTCATGGGCAGAGTAGGTTAGATAATACAGAATTAATCGAAATCCATTTTCTAAGATATAACAATGCATAGTATACTGGCTATATGTAGTACATACATCAGCATTCGTGCCACATTACTGTGCAACAGGCAATTAATGATGTTTTTCTCCTTCCTAGAAACAAGAAATACTTGCGAAATTTTGGAGAACAAATGAAAGGGAATTGGGTTGGGTTCGGAGGTTTAATTTTCTGCCATAGGTTCATATATCTAATGTATATATGTACAAATTATAACAAAGTAAGTAGTACGTAAAACATAGCGCATACTTCTCTCAAATTAAAATTTTCATGAATAGTATTGCTAGAGGTATAAATCTATTTGTGCAAGTACAAAGGGGGTACTATAAATGTATACGTTTATCGAAACAAACTAATATATATTTATAAGAGGATCCTTAAAACATGAGGAAAGTGTAGAAGTCGGTAGACAGAATGAACAGGCCCAACAAGAAGTAACATTGTTACTTATTTACCAATGCAACTTGGAAATCAATACAGGTAGTATTGGCATTTAATAGCACATTTTATATCAACAAAATAAATACAGCCATTTGAATTGAAAGTAGTGGGTTGTACTCAGTACTGTTATTGATATTTTTCAACCCTCGGCAAACTTTATCAAAGTCATAGAAACTTATATCCAGCAAAGCTGCAAAGACTTCTCGAGGTAGGCTATGAAAGCATTTGTGATATTGAATTCGATTCGAATTGAACAAATGAATTCGGTTTATTTCGTGTCGACAGACAGAAAGACTAATATATCGGAGAAGACCTCGTGAAGTCTAACCCGTTCAAGTAACCATTAATTGAACGCATTAAAAATTGAAGCTACTTCAGTTGCGTTGAAATGTGATAAAAAATCGATCGTATCTTTCAACGTCAAAAGTCAGTGAGTAGATCAATGGACTAAAAAATTATGAAGAACTTGAAAAATGGGTTTTTATGAGACTGAACTATTTGGGTAGAGTATTCCACCCATATTTCCATGATTTAATTTTCCTGGATTTTAAGATGTCTCATAAAATTGAAATGGGACTAACATTAAGTAAGATGCGTGGATAATGTATTTAGTTTTCTCCTTCAACTTCCAATGATGCTGATATTTATTCGGAGACAGTTGTCCTGAAATTGATATTCATTCCCCTCTGAACAGTACATTAGATCTTACATCTAATATTTCAACATTAGAGTACAGTGTGTCACGAATGAAGCGTCGTCGTAAAATGTTATAGCTAGTGTGCGTTCATGACTTGAATGGTGTATTGCATGGATTGATTGACTCATAGTGTAAAGTATCGTCTGGCCAGGAGCAGTGTCGAAGATATAGTGAAAGAAAAGTATCTCTTTCTTTGCTATTTCTATATTTCCATTGTGCTGTATGACAATACACATGAGAGAAAGAGAGATAGAGCTGGGAAAGTAAAGTTAAAGTTAAGGAACAAGTCTGACAGTCATATAAAGAAGAAAAACAAGTTTGTGTATGAATAATCCTATTTGATATCCCAAGGGAAAAGTCGGAGTGCGCATTATAGAGGCAGAGAATAAAGACAGAAGTAGCTGGGTGGATACAAGAATTGTACACACAGAGAGAATTGAAGTAGAACTGGAAGAAGCATATACATAGAACACAGTGGGACAGCACTAGACATAGACACGGACTCTTTCTTATCCTTCTTTTTGTAAGTACATAATAGCATTGTCGTCTAACACAAATGTAAACGTCTAGCTAATAGAGTAGAATAGACGAGAAGGCTCGGGCACTAAGTAAAAGCCTGTTCGTGTTGTAAGTTAAAGAGGTGTACTGTGTGTAAAGAGACGGGACCTATTTATAATAAATAAACTCATTTAGCTACAACTAACTTCCTCTCCCTTGTGTACCTCTCCTCGTGTCTTCCACATAAAAGCATTTTATTGTATACCTACACAAACTAATATAGATAATACATTAGCCAGTCATGTACTTGCATTACACACACACAAAGGCAATGTCATGCAACACTCAAAGACTTTATTTTATTTAATACCATTACCAATCATTTAACAAGGCAAGTCAACCTTATAACAATACCAGCTCTCCCTACAACCTACAACTCTTTCTCCCTATTGTTTTCCTTCTGTGACCCCGAAACAAAATACCGTCAGGCCAACACCAATAATTAAGAATTACGCTGGATACTTTACACTAACTACACAATTTGTCGTTTACTTAGTATCCATCTGTGGTTTATATACGCTCACACAAAACGAAAGCTCTGGGTGTGCAACTACATGACTTTATATCAGATCTTCAAACTGAAAGTACCTAATTACCTTTACAACTATATCTGTCGACATTCAAAATAGTAATACACAAACCAGGAAACAGTCTATTTCAATAATCAAGCTGCAAAATTTACTATTTTTAATTCATTTACGAATGAAACTAAAGAGGAAGATGTAGCAAATAGTATTATGTTAATATTATGCTCCAGATTGTATTCAGTTTTTGCGTCTATGTGAGGAGTGAGGGAAGTAGCTCTACTTTTTAGTTCGCAATCCTCTTCCCTTTGATGAATAATAATCTTAGCACTTAGAATAATAGAACTTAGGGCGCTACTTAAATGAAGCATTCGCTTGTTGAACCCTTGAATAGGATCAATACAAGCCTTTCTTAATAAAGCCCTATATTAACATCTTAATCATGAAAACCAACATATTATTATTAATATTACTACTGTAACCCATCCCATCTAAATAAATGGACACACAAATCGAACAAGAACCTACAACCTAAAATTCCTGTGCATATTATTGAATTGTATGTATTATTCAGATAAACGTATTGTATGAGCAATGCGGGTATAAACATTTGCATTAAATAAATGCAGTCTTGATATTAATATCCCTGAGCTGAGAATATTTATAATGTATTTATGTATTCACTGTGTTTAGGAAGTTAGTCCTATTGTGTTTGCAAACAAATTGGCGTTATATTATTTGAGTCTATTTTTAATATGAGACAAGTTTCATGACTTTTTG